>BPLR01019671.1:0-151284 GCA_021605095.1 Caerostris extrusa | reverse complement strand
TTTAATGTTCTGATAAAAAAACTTTTTAGCAATTATTAAGGATTGCAACAATGAAGTCAGCAGCAATAGAATTGTGAAGAAGAAAGAATGCTTTTATTTATATCTATAAATAATATTTTATTGGCCTGATAGCCATGTCCGGCTTTGTGCCGTGGATAGTACTGAGGTTCGGAATCCACTTTAAAGTGCAGGTCCCGATCTAACATGAGAGTTGTGGGGGAAAAATTTTTTTAGTCAATTCCCTGCTTTTGTTCACTGTATTGCAGAAAAGGGGGAGTTTTCCATACTAAGGGGGAACTATCTGTTTATCGCCTTTTCTTTAGGTCGCCAATCGACTAAATTTGGCGAAAAAATCGGCACCTCAAGGGAATATCCCCGCAGAAAGTCCATTATAAATAATTTTCATTCATTTTTCTTAGATTTACTGGCGCCATCTATTAGTAGATACATGCAACTTAAATTAAAAAAATTTTAATTAACTAATTAATTAATATTTGAAAAAACTGTATTAACATCAAGTGTCATCCACTACAAATTCAAAAAAAAAAAATGTATTTGAACTTGAGTGGATGAATAGAAAATTATATTTTATGAACGATTGAAAATTTGAACAAGATGTATATAGGAAGTGTGTGAGCTAATAGAATGAATTGAAAAAGGCAAATTACTGCTTTTTTGCTCATAAGCATGTTTTAGTTTGGTAAAAATATGAATTCATGGATATTAGCAGAACAATGTCCCGAAATAAAAAAATTTTAACATAGAAAAGTTATAAAAGTGAATCAACTAGTTTGAAAATAAAAAGGAGAAGCAATCGTTTTAACTTTTAATATTGTGCCATTCAAAAATATTTCGACAATTTGTTTTCCCTTTATACTTCTAAATCAAGAAACATTTTTTTAAAAATTAATTCAATTTAAAATATCAAGAATACTGGAGACAGATTTACAAATTAAAGGTAATGAAAAGAAAAACGAAAAGGAACAGAGGGACCCTGATGGCCGGAGTGGCTGGTGCTCATTACCACAGGTTTTTCGAGGTTTGAATCCCGCGGTGTTATGGATGTTTGTAGTTGTTCGGAATCCACTTTAAACCGTTGGTCCCAGTCTAATAGGATCGTACGGCCTGGAAGTTTTGCTCGCCTCCGTAGCATATCTTCAAGCCATACGGCCCGCCTGGATAGTGCTAAATGAGTAACAGCGGTGCAGCCCTTGTTAATGGCATAAAGATAACTGTCTCTGTATTGCCAGCTGCAGTAGAAAAAAAAAAAAAACTTTATTGGCAAATATTGAATTGTTTTTATTATGTAGATTTTTCGGGATTTTTTTTTTTGTTAAACTAGACTTTCATAATTTGCATTTTTTATATCCACAAATATTTAGTTTACTTAGCGAAACTTGAATAACAAACAGAATAATTCAGAAAAGATATTTTTACTATATAGTCAAAAGTTATTCATATTTAGTAGTTGGACTAGAAATGTGGATTGTTAATATGAAAATAAATGCAGACATTTGCTATGTCTTTCATGGATTAACCATTATAGGCCAGTAAATTCATTGCATTGGGTTAGTAAAATTTATATATTTGCAAATACTTGAGGACTACTTTTGTGAAAGTTGATGATTGAAAAAAAAAAATAGTATCAACCAAGAAAGTATATCATTATTGGGCAGATAACAGAAGAAAAGTGCAGGTTTAATGTAAACACAGCTGAAATTCTATTTCATCTCCTCGTATGCTACATTCATTAACTGGCCGAAACTTTTTCCGTCGACACCCCTCAACTTGTATCGCGTAACAGCAAATTGCCTTCTCAACTCATCTCTTTCCCCTCGGCGGCATCCCATTTCCATTGAAATCACCGCAGACGATTAATCTCTTCCTCCCTCCCCCACCCCCTCCCCTCTCCACAAAAATGACCATGCAAGAAAACGCGCTGGCTTCCCCAATGCGCTGAATGCATTGAGGAAGGAAGAAAAAAAAAAATAATAAAAAAACAATAAGCTGATGGAACAGACGTTGGGGGTGGTAGGGGTGCAGCAGACGAAATTACGTGAAATGCCGTGACAATGGGGATTCCGATGCCTAATTCGGTTTAGGCGAAAAGATTTTTTTTCCTTCTCTGTTCTACGGTGAGTATGGAGGACCAGGAAAAAATTTATAGAAGATTGGAATTTCTTTCAATTAGAAGGGGTGCATGAAAACTTTTGGCGAAGGAATAGAATGAAAAAAAAAATCGTTTTCGGTATTAGTATTAAGCGTTTATCACCCATTTAGTTTTGGAGAACAATAGAATTTCCTTTTCTCTCTCGTGAAATTTCTTTTAAGTGATTTAGTTTTTAATTTGCGTCTGCGTTAGAAGAAAAAAAAAATAGATGGTACTTTTATATATTAATTTATGATAGAAAAATGTTTATTTTTCGTATTCAGTAGATTTTTTTTTTTTTTTTTTTTTTTAGATCTTGTAAAAACAAGATTTAATGATAATATAGAAAGATCTATAATCCGTAAAGATTGATAGGTATGCCCTTGTTTACATACAGAGAATTATGGGATAAAAGAGGATGAAATATCGATAAAAAGCAAAAACAATTAAAAATACGACATTAATTAAGTAAACATAATACGACATTAATTAAGTAAACATAATACGACATTAATTAAGTAAACATAATTAGTCAACACTCTTCTTATTATATTCCTTTTGAATATGGGGTATTTTAACTTGAAGTCATTCGCAATTAGAACGACTATTACTATTATTTAGTAGAATCAGCGTTACTTAGGGTGCACGACAGTATTAATGCACCGACATTTTGCTATATTAATTTTGAAGAAATATTTTTTTCTGTTTGAATATTACTGAATTCATGTTACATTGATGCATTACACGAACAGTCAACGGATAGGCATGCGCAGTACTTTCCAGGAGTTATTTTTAGTGATAACTTCTCTGCATGTACGTGTCGTATGGAAGACAACCCAGTCAAATCCCACCAGGAAACTTGTCAATCGATACGAGACGCTTACAAACGCTGGCCAAATAATCCTCAAATCTCCTTGTTTCTTAAATTAACAGCAGCAGACACTGCCAGAAGCTTCGAACCATAGTCCTGATGCACGCTTACTACGTAGAATACTAATGGGCAATGAGTCGGGTAATAAACACCTTTAAAGGTGACATATGGGGATGTTCGCACCCTCTTTCTCCTCTCCTCGAGCTCAATCAATCGCATTATTGTATCATAAAATTTCTATTACGCTTTCGCACTTTGTTACTAACCCGTGACATATGTTTAATCAAATACTTGAAAGAAGGATACTAGTGCTATAGCTAAGATGAAAAAGCAACTGATAACCATCCATTTTTAAGCCGTGCCACGTAAAAACTTTTCTTGTTTTAGTTGGTGAGATCTGTGATCACTTATGTATTCCATGTGATGAGATGAAGACATTGCCTTCTATCAGGGTTTTTACAGGTAACTGCCTCGCACTTAAAGCAGAAAAGTAAAAAATCTCCCACCAGACAGCTAGACAATCAATGCCACATATTTTTACACACTTTGACGCAATTATCATTAAATCTTCTAGTTTCTGAAAGCAATGACTACAATGGACTGATACCAACTGATTCAAATCTTCTGTGTGTCAGTTACGTATGTTACCACTGGGCTACTATTCAGAACTTTCCACAAATTGAAAGCAATTTGTTTACATTTTTAAACTATTTGAGAAAAAGTAATGGAAAGAAAGGGATTTTGTAAGTCTCATAGGAAAATATTTTTTTATTAAGAAGTGTTGAAGAAATCTTGTTTTTATATTAACATCATCATCATTAGCGCAACCACCCCTTGGTGGGTCAAGGCCATATGCCTACTAGCAGAATACGAGGCGAGAGATGTTTTCCTTTTTTACTGGGTAGGGTTGTCAGCCTTACGCCCATAACCATATTAGATGAGGACCTACAGCTTAAGGGGATTTTGAACCGCTGCAAACATGCATGGCACTGCCGAAAATTAACCCGAACTCTGCGTCCGAACCAGAGCGCTAGTCCCATTAGTCTGATGATGATGTTGAAGATTATTCGAGCTCACTGGCCCCGTCAGGGCCATCTCCGGTGGTGACAAACATAAAAGAATGAAAACATAGAGCTAGTCACAAATTAATTTTAACTAACTAGCTAATCACTTGCTAATTTTTTGCAACTAAGTGCTAGTCCCTCGGCCATCAGGTCCCTTTTATATTAACATGGATAATTTAATAAATTGCAAATTTATAATCTAATCATCTTGATTTCTTTTGAAATATTGTTAAATACCACATCCCCATATTCTGCTGCACGTGGTTTAAATTATTGCGATTAATTGTTTTAACGATAATAGTTAAAAATACCAGCCAACTATTGAAGGTTATGCCAACTATTGATATCTTCCTAATAAAGTCAGTCTCGTCTTCCTACCATCAAAATAATGAGATTACGCAGCCAAATTATCTTTCCCAAAGATAAAAAAGGGGCTCTCGCCACCAGACATGGATTTCATCCTCTGCACTTTCTGATGAAATGAAATCCGAAAACTTCGACTAATCAAATGATTGGATTGACTTAATAAAAGAGCGTCGCCCCTGATTAGTTTCTGGAGCAATTCACGCCAGATGGAGGTTTTACTTTCCATTTCAATTACCCTCGATGAATTTTGAAAGTTCAGCGAATCAACTGAGTGATTGAGAGTTCGTTTAAAGCAATTAGCCTTGAAAATGCTTCTTTTGCAAATACTGTACTTATTTGATATGTTGGAATAGATGTTGATATCGCATCCGTTTAAAATAAAAATTAAAAAGTGAAGAATGTTTGTCGATATTTGCACCGTAATTTCTTCATGCCACAAAAATTTACAATGAAAATACCCATGCGTGGTATGTCACATATACGTACACAGTGGTCCGTATATATATATATATAGATATGGGTCTAGGTTAGAATAGCCTCACTGTAGGCCATGCATGTAAAATGCGACTAAAATGGGTACCCAATGCCCGGGGTATAGCCGGGTGGGCTAAAATTAAACTTCTCCATTTGGGTGCCCATGTCTTTGTGCCGATTCAAATCTCCTGTGTGCCAGTTGCGTATGTTACCACTGGGCCACTCTACGAGATTTTTCTTGTTTTTCACAAATTAAAAGCAATTTATTTAAAATTTTAAACTGTTTGGAAGAATGTAGTGAAAAAAAGTGATTTTGTTAGCTTTATAGATTTTTTTTTTTTAAGGACAGTTGATGTCTAGTTTTTATATTAACAAGGATAATTTAATAAATTCCAATAAATTAATAATCGAATCATTTTGATTTCTTTTCAAATATTGTTAAACACCATCCACCCATATTCTGCTAGCACGTGGTTTAAATTATTTCCATTAATTGTTTTTAACGATACTAGTTAAAAAGTACCAGCCAACTATTGAAGGGAGATATCTTCCCTAATAAGTCTGTCTCGTCTTTCTACCATCAAAATAATGAGATTACGCAGCCAAATTATCTTCCCCAAAGATAAAAAGGGGCTCTCGCCACCAGACATGGATTTCATCCTCTGCACTTTCTGATGAAATGAAATCCGAAAGTTTCAACTAATCCAAATGATTTGATTGACTTAAAAAAGAGGTGTTGCTCTGATTAGTTTCTGGAGCAATTCCCGCCAGATGAAGGTTTTAATTTCCATTTCAATTACCCTCGATGAATTTTGAAAAAGTTCAGCCAATCAACTGATTGATTGAGAGTTCGTTTTAAAGCAATTAGTCTTGAAGATGCATCTTCTTTGCAAATGATTGGGTTATTTGATATGTTGGAATAGTTGTTGATACCGAACCCATTTAAATTAACCCTTTGCACTCGAATTTTTTTTTTCATTTGTATTACCAGACACTCGAAGCGATTTTAGTGAAAGATCATATTCACATGTAAGTTTTATATACGCATTAAAAGAAACGTATTATTTGCATTGTCTCCGAAGCGGAGCCCTCGAGCTTGATGGCAAAATTTAAATGGCTCCGCTCCGGAGCCCTCGAGTGCAAAGGGTTAAAATCAAAAAGAGAAGAATGTTTGCCGATATTTGCACGGGAATTCCTTCATATTACAAAAATTTGCAATGAACAACACCTAAGCGTGGCATGTCACATATACGTGCACAGTGGTCTGTATATATCTCCTCAGTATGGGTCCGGGTTAGAATAGTTCCACTGTAGCCCATGCATGTCGTAAAAGTGACTAAAATGGTTACCCAGTACCCGGGGATATAGAAGGGTGGGCTAAGTCACTGGGGGGCTAAAGTCAGATTTCACCCTTTGTTTGCCCCATTTCTTTGTACCGAAACATCAAGAACAAAAAGAAGCTGCATTTTTTTACCATTTTCATGTCTTATCGATTTTTCTCACGGTTCGGACTTGGTTAAGGTGTTGCAAGTGGAATAAGAAACAACAACACGAACACAGTTACCTCCTACTTTAATATTTCTAGGTAAATAATAAGTGACGAAACATATAATAAAAAGGGCCTGAATGGCCGAGTGGCTAGCGCTTTGGCGTTCGGTACTACAGGTTTCCAGACCGGCGGTGCCATGGATGTTTGTAGTGGTTCGGAATCCACTTTAAACCGTAGGTGCCGGTCTAACAGGATCGTAGAGCGTTGCGGGGGTAAGTGTTACTCCGCGTTCGTAGTTTATCTTCAAGCTACGCGCACCTTCTGGGAAGTGCTAAGTGAGTAACGTCAGTGCAGCGCTTGCCTTAAAGCATCCAAGACAATCGTCTAAGTGTTTTTCAGCTGCATTAGAACAAAAAAAAAAATATATATAATAAAAAAAAATAAAATAAAATGCTAACGTTAAAATAAAATAAACGTCAAAAATTACTTTTGATTCATTAATGCACAAAATCATCAAACGCACAAGCACCAACCACATACAATGCAATATGCAATGTTTAACACATTTAAAGAAAGACAATTAATGATTCGTGAAAGGACTCCACTTCTAAGCAAAAAACCCGAAACACTGCTACGCTTAGGGTGCGCTAAATATACTTCCTTTCTGGGTGAGAGTTTGCAGGCCAACTCGTCATTTCTCTAAAACACCACAGGGGGCTCTCCTGCCAGTACGTAGGAAGAAGCATGGTTACAACTGTATATTATCCTCTTATTATATGCATCTTTTATAAGAAAATGCATCTTGTTGCATCTTTTATATGAAAATCGGACCACCCCAAGCGATTATCGCAAAATTTATATACATCTCTATCAAAACTGTAAACAAAATTATAAAATGGGCAAATTGTCTTATGGCAACTAATTGGCAGGTGAAAAATGGAAGTAAGTAATTAAGTGGAGGACGCTTGAATATATTTATCTGATTGCAGTAAAAAAAAGATCGATTAACTATCGGAAAAGAAAAGAAAAATACTCTCACGTATTAAAAGAATTTCCGACCCTCCAAAGAACAGTCGTAAAATCTTTATACACCTCTATAAATGCAGAGAAAACAAGACAAATTTTGCTAAAACTTTTATAACTATTACTGGATTCCATTATAACGGAGGGAAAGTAGAGAAAGATATATTTCTCATTGTAATCCGAATTAGTGTTAACACCTATTTTTAAAGAAGACATTTCATCACTTTACCTAAGCAATCTTCACTGTGTTAAGTTTCATTAGGATAAGGCTACCAACCACAGCTCTAAATCTCATCATCCTCATTGGCGCAACAGCCTCATGGTGTGCCAAGGCCGTTTGCTTACTGGAAAATTTCGAGACAAGAGTGGTTTTTTACGGGTTGTCACGGGGTTGTCAACTTTACGTCCAACATTCATATTAGAGCGGTACCTACGGTTTAAAAATGGATTCGAACCACTACAAACATGCATGGCACCGCGGGGCCTCGAACCTGAAACCTGCTGTCACTAATCACTCGGTCGTCAGGCTCCACACCTCTAAATCCACTGCTCTATATTTTTAACCGGGGCCTGAATGGCCGAGTGGCTAGCGCTCTGGCGCTCGGTACCACAGGTTTAGAGTTCGAATATCGGCGGTGCCATGGATGTTTGTAGTAGTTCGAATCCACTTTAAACCGTAGGTCCCGGTCTAATAGGATCGTAGAGCGTTGCGGGGGCATTGTTACTCCGCGTCCGTATCTTCAAGTTACACGCGCCCCCTGCGTTATGCAAAGTGAGTAACGTCTGTGCAGCGGTTGCCTTAAGGCATCCAAGACCAAGCTGTCTAAGTGTTTTCCAGCTGCATTGGAACAAAAAATTTTTTTAACCGGAATTGATGTTATTCCATTTAAATTCATCCTTTCCAAATTTCCAGACATGTCTATTATGGATTACTTTGGACTTTTAAAACAAGCTCTGCATAAACGCCATCCCAAAACATTGCAGGAACTCTTTAAGATAGAAATAAAATCAAAGTGGATAACTTTATTTCGAGACCAAGATGTAATGTCAAAATTTAACAAAGGGACTAATATATTATGTTATATTATATTATATTAGTTCCTTTTGTTAAACTAGTCCCTAAATAAATAAATATATATATATATATATAATAAATCTTTGCATAACTTGTGTGATGATCTATGCTCATGTAGTATGTATGTTGCACAATCAAATATTTCATAAGTATTTACAATGCTTGACTAAATATTCGCACAATATATATTTGACATAACCAAATACTTATGTATTAAATATGTTGCGTTATGTATTTTATGTTTGTTTAAAATCCCCAAAACGTATGGAATATATGTTTAAAACCTAAAAACAATTACAATTTAAATTGAATTTTAAATCCATTTTTTTTTACTTGATGTATATGCGAAAATTATGTGCAAAATTTTATTTTAATCTTGGGGCGATTAATCTGTGAATTCCACCATTAAATTACTCTATAATAATTAAGTACTTGGAGTAATGAATAATTTGGATATCGAGGTAATAGTAAACTACTATAAAAATTTCGAAAATTGAAATACTTTCCTACAGTTATTTAAAATTAAAAGAATTGAATTAAAAAAAAACAATGAAATTTTTTTTTTCTAAAACACAATTTTAAAATCGTATTGATATATGTTAAAAATTACAAACAATTTTAATATAAAGGTATTTTTTTAATCTACGTTTTTTTTTATTTGATACATATGCAAAATTCATGAACAAAATTCTTTTCTAAATTCTGTTCGATTAATCTGGAAATTCCACCATAAAGTCACTCAATAATAGTTAAGTACTTGGAGTAATGGATAATTTGTATATCGAGGTAATAGTAAAATACTATAAGAGTTACTGAAAATTAAAATGCTTTTCTATAGTTGTTTAAAATTACAAAGATGTATAAAAAAATGCATTTATTTTTTAATCAAACACAAATTATTAAAAATATTTTTATTGGTATTTGAAATGTTTCTAAATCCCATACGAAAAATCTGACGTATTAAATCTTCATTAATAATTCATACTATATAATTAAAAATAAATGTAGAAAGAAACTAATAATTTCTTTATAATTCTACATTTAATCCATATTTGAAAATCTTACGATCTCATTTTATGTAGCAAAAGGAAATCTTAATACCAAAGAATGTTATTTTTATGTTATACATTTTCGTGAAATATATTCCAATTAAAAATAAAGTAATGGAAAAAAATACAAATATTTTATATTAGTTAAAATCATGCATTTATTTGCATCTATTCGATTTAGCTCTTCAACGTTCTATTTGATTCCATTTCAATAAATTCGAAATAACACGATTCTAAAAAGACACGAAAATCTTCTGAAAGAAAAGTAAGCAGACACTTTGGAATTCAATTATGGTTTAATGAATCCATCTTTTACACCAATCGCCGAATTTTTAATTAAAGTCGAAATAATTAATGAAAGTGACTTTCTTAATTAACACTCGTAATGGTATGCAATAAATTTTTGAGGAATTCAAAACTTTCACCCTTTTTTGGGGTTTTTATTTTTATTTGTTAATTCATATTGCGTTGTAAAATTTTTATCACGTTTATGTGTTAATCTTCAGACAAACTTAAGGCGTATTAATATGAGACCAATTATATTGAAGGCAATAAAATAGTTTGTCATTTTCAACTGATTTGGAAGTATTGGAATTTTTTTTTATTTGAGAGGCAATTTTTCTTCTTCGTATAAATATTTATCGTTTAAATATTTATTTGTTTTATTGAAATATTCATTCATTTGTGTTAAGTACTTTTATTTAATTTTAACTAACTTTTAACAATTACTTTAGGATTTTAAGTTAATTAAATATATTGTTTTTATATGCCTGAGGTTGTGTTATTTTGGTATATATTTTTTTAAATGGTGATGCATCTCTAACAATTAGGTATTTTACCATTAGAAATGATTAGTATGTATTAAATTCAGCATTTTCACTATCCACATTTTTTTTTTGTTGTTGTATAACATTTGTAGGTGTTTCTTTGAATGTCATGAACAGTCCACAGCGGGGGAGGATCGCTTTAAGGGTTTTGTTTTTGTTTTGTTTGCTGCTCTACGGTCACTTTGTGCACACTTTAGGCTAATTCGACCGGGACTTAGTGTTTAACGTGGATTCGAACCACGAACAAACATCCATGCCACCGCCAGGATTTGTACAGTATGTTGAATAACTATAGTATTTATATTGCCCAACCACATATTTATACAGTATATATTTTTTATACAACTAAATACTTATGCATTAAATATATTGCTTTATGTATTTTATGAATGTTTGAAATCTCAAAATCATATGGATATATGTTAAAAATTACGAACAATTTTAATAGAAAGGCTTTTTTAATCTACTATTTTTTATTTGATGCATATGCAAAATTCATGGACAAAATTCTTATTCTGAATTCTCGTCGATTAATCTGGAAATTCCAGCATAAAATCATTTAATAAAGTAATACTTGGAGTAATGGATAATTTGGATATCGAGGTAATAGTAAAATACTATAAAAGTTGATTAAAATTAAAATACTTTTCTACAGTAGTTTAAAATGAAAAGAGTTTTAAAAAATGCATTAATTTTTTATATAAACACAAATTATTAAAAATATTTTATAGGTATTTAAAATGTTTCTAAATTCTTTACCAAAATTTGGCTTATTAAATATTCATTAATAATTCATACTACATAATTAAAAATAAATGTAGAATTAAAATAATCATTTCTTTATAATTCTACATTTAGTCCATGTTTGAAAATCGTGCGATCTCTTTTTTATGTAGGAAAAAAAGAAGTCTTAATACCAAAGAATGTTAATTTTCTTTATTTTTATATGCTATACATTTTCGTGGTATAAATTCCAATTAAAAATAAAATAATGAAAAAAAAAAAATATTTTTATATCAGTTAAAATTATAAATGTATTTGCATCTATTCGATTTAGCTCTTCAACGTTATATTTGATTCCATTCCAATAAATTCGAAATAACACGATTCTAAAAGACACGAAAATTGTCTGAAAGAAAAGTAAGCAGACACTTTGGAATTCAATTATGGTTTAATGAATCCATGTTTTACACGAAACGCCGAATTTTTAATTAAAGTAGAAATAATTAATAGAAGTGACTTTCTTAATTAACAGTCGTAATGGTATGCAATAAATTTTTGAGGAATTCATAACTTGCACGCTTTTTTGGTAGTTTTTATTTTATTTGCTAATTCATATTGCGTTGTAAAATTTTATCACGTTTTCGTGTTAATCTTCAGACAAACTTAAGGATTCTTAATATGAGACCAATTATATTGAAGGCAATAAAATAATTTGCCATTTTCAACTGATTTGGAAGTATTGGACATTCTTTTTAATTCAGATGCAACTTTTTGTTCTTCGTATAAATTTTATCGTTTAGATATTTATTTGTTTTATTGAAATATTCATTTATTTGTGTTAATTATTTTATTAAATTTTAACTAACTTTAAAGAACTACTGTATGAGTTTAAGCTAATTAAATATGTTGTTTTAATATGCCGGAGGCTGTTATAATGATATATTATTTGTAAATTTCAATGCTACTGTAACTTTTAGGTAATTTACCACTAGAAGTGATTAGTATGTAATAAATTCAACATTTTCGATATGTACATTCTTTTTGTTTTTGCATAACATTAGTAGTTGTTTCATTTAATGCCATGATCAGTTACCGATGGTCCACGAGGTGGGATGTACATTGCTTTCCGGGAGGATTTAGCGCTCCCCATTTTCGAGAAAACTCTCTGAAAAAAAACTTAGAAGACTACCACCACTACTACTATTTCTACACTACGCCACATCCATGTGTCTAGAGCTGAGTTGCCCCTATAAGAAGACTACCACTAGTTAACCTAACCGTCATTACGAGTCACATTGTCACTATCTAAATCGAGTCTCCACATTTTTCAAAGCATTCACTGCAAAGGGCGCCACCGCCGGATTCAACTTTTAGCCCTCTTATGTGTTAGTTGGGTATTTTGTAATTGGACCATAAGTAAAACAATATTCAAGTTACTCTACCGGAGCCATAAGGTCTTAATTTGTAATGTATTCGTACTATCTTTCCCTCTAACCCAATGAATGAATTTTCTAGCCTATGGGTTTATAATGGATTTTGAAAAGATGTTTAGGTTTCATTCACTGGTTATCTAATTAATATTAAACATGATATTAAACGATTCTTTCTTATAATTAAAAGTAGGCCAAAAAACAAATGTTTAGCAAATTTCATTTTAACATTTTTTTTTTCTTTCCAATGCAGCTGGCAAACACTTAGACAGCTTGGTCTTGAATGCCTTAAGGCAAGCGCTGCACAGACGTTACTCACTTTGCATTACCCAGGGGCGCGTGTAACTTGAAGATACGGACGCAGAGTAACAATGCCCCCGCAACGCTCTGCGATCCTGTTAGGACCGGGACCTACGGTTTAAAGTGGATTTCGAACCACTACAAACATCCATGGTACCGTCGGGACTCGAACCCGAAACCTGTGCTACCGAGCGCCAGAGCGCTAGCCACTCGGCCATTCAGGCCCTTCATTTTAACATTAGATGGATTTATATTAGTACATAACTCAAATTCAATATTGTTGCTCAATACTGTTTTTTTTGCTGTTGTTGAAGGGGGGGATGGACCTCGTGTATGTATGCTACAAGCATCCCACCAATGAGGCGAAAACATTGTCTTTCTCGAAGAATATTATTGTATGGCAAGGTAGACAGTAGACAGGCCGATGCGAGACACTGTGCATATGTTGCCAATATCACAATCGAGTGTTTTCGTTTCTGTGATTGCAGTCGGCAATACTAGGGTGACGTCTGGTGAGGCGTTTGCACTCTTTTATATTTCTCTTCGAGGCCAACCCTCCTTATCAATTTATCTCAGAATTTTAATACTATTTTTAACTTCCAGAAGATTCATCGCTCATTCTCTGGCATAAGTTTCATCAAATGCTTGAGTGAAGCATGCTAATACAATAGGGTGGAGGAATAATGAGGCGCTATCAAAAATTTATTTTTGTTCATTCACTTTGTACTGGCATTGATATAAATTCTTCTGTAATGTTTGTTGTCAGTTTTTTGAACTTTGTTATTTGTGTCAAACAGCTATTAATCTTCATCCATTTGCATACAAAGCAATCTTTTAAATTGTTTAAAGGCCCATAACAATCGTGCTGTTTTTAAGTGCGCTGAATAAAAAATGTCCTTGTTCTTTTTTAAAGTTGTTGATATCAGTGGTACACGTTCTCTGTTATGTATGAAATTAATATCCCACCAAATGACGAAGAAGATGAGATGAGAGGAGAACATTGCCTTCTGGGAAAACTTTTGAGATAATAATTTGCGTTTGTCAGTCGGATAGAAGAAATGTTCAGAAACTTCACCAAACAGCTTGACTGCAGGTTACACACAATCGTCATCAGCAACAAATTATTAAAAATTTAAAAAAAAAAATTAGCAATTATTTTCATATTTACAAGAAATTTTATTATTATGCTGCCTCCTTTGCATGCTGTGCACATCAAAATAAGTTCGTGTGATAAGCATTATAGATTGGTTGATTCCATTATTAACATGCAGAATGGATAATATTTATTAGTGAGAAGGTATTTTCACGAATGCAAATTGATAAAAAATATTCTGGAACCTTTTAATACATTATTTAGCATCCACCACAGCTATATAATTGAGCTTAATTTTACGTGAATGACTATTTTTGTGTTGAACATCAGTGTGCCTCCTATTTTACTTATATGCGTCATGAACAAGACCACTAATCGGCGCTCAGTGTTAGACATTAATTTTCCGGCAGGAGTTTTTGGGTAACTGTCCCATACTTACGTATTGTATGAGAGAAAACTTTGAAAAAAAAATTCTGTTAGATAGTCTACCATTGCTAGATGTTTTACATACTTTGTTATAATTTCCACCGGGTCGTCCCCTTTCTGAAAGCAGTAACAACAATAAACGCCGCCAACTGAATTCGAATCTCAATAGCCTTCTCCACTGGCTAGGTATGTTAATGTTGGTGAACTAGCCGGATTAAATCACTTTTTGCTTTTATAACTACAAACTATAAATAATAATGACATGGGCATTTTAATTGTTTTTAGATACATAACTTAAATGGAAGCATTTTATGGTAGCTATATTATTTTATGGTTATAAATTGAGTAGATTGCTGACATCTGAAGTGTTTGTTGTATCATATCTTTTAATAATTTAAACACTAACTGCGTGGTTATAAAAACAACAACAGACGCTACCAGCTGAATTCAAAGATTAACTCTCTTGTCAGCTAGCTACGTATGTTTACATTGTCTAATTGCATAGATATTGAAAAAAATAAAATGCATACTGTGTATCAAATATAAAGTTGCCTGATAACTTCCCTAATACAAAAAGTTTTTTTAGCTTTTATAACTACAAACTATAAATAATAATGACATGGTCATTTTAATTGTTTTCAGATCATAAATGGAAGCATTTTATGGTCGCTATATTATTTTATGATACAATATGTTATAAATTGAGTAGATATCTGAAGTGTTTGCTGTATCATATCTTTTAATAATTTAAAGACAAACTACGTGGTTATAAAAACTAAGTATCTTCAAACAAAACATTTTATATTGGGTTCTTTTTTTTTTTCCACTAACCTAACTTTTTACAATGTTTTGCTATCGTTAATGACAAAAAATCCCGAATTTATACTTTGCTCTGGAGATTTCCAAAACAGCCAACTGATTACTATCTTACGCTTGTTAGTTTGACAAAATATCGATAAACAGAAGTCGTAAAACTGCAACGACGAGCTAATGCTTTAACCCTATTGAATTATGTTGTCCGAAAAATATTTATCTCTGCGCCATTTTTGTTTTACCAATGTCGTATTGGTGAAACAATTTCGTAGGGAAAACAATTTACCGGAATTAGAATAATTTTTTTTCTTTTTTGTCCCCGCAAAACGATTCCCGCATTCCGGCAAAGAATAATAAACTGCAGAGGATTGAAAAGTTTATTTTTCTATGTCTTCTTTTTTTTTTTTTTCTATTCTAATAATAAAAATGCGAAGTGAGAAAATGAAAATGAAAAAAAAAAAAAGAATGTTTATAACAGTGGTTCTCTCTAATGGTGAAACTTTTACAACTCCGACATTAATTTCCTTGTCTTCTTTTTTTTTTGTTTCGACTTATTGTTTTGTTAAATTCTTTCCTAAATTGGCAATTTGTAAATTGCTGGCAGAATCGCTTAACCGGTTTTTTTTTTGCTCTGTGACATCAGTCGAAACTTTACGACTGTGTTAACTATTAAATCTTTTTTAACAGACAATAAACGTTTTCGCGGAATTCATAAAAATTGGTCGCATTGGAGTCGGAGATTTGTTGAAAAAAGATGTAAAACTTTTTTAATTTTTGTCTCGTGCAAATGAAGTAGCTACGCGTTATGATTTACGATATTTAATTACACAATGAATATGTTTTCTTGAAAATAAACCGAAGCAATTAAAGACGAGGAAATTTTTTTAATTTGGGCAAGTTTCGGCTCATTTAAATTAACTGGTCGTATACATATACATTAGAATTAAAGAATTTTAAACACTGGATATTACAAAAAATGGGCTAAATTATTTTTAATAAATTATTATGGAATTAAATTTTTGAACATCCATATAATATATAAGTCACAATCAAACCTTATGACGAGTGATACAAAGAGTTCATTGCCTTCCAAAACGATTTGTTGCCCGATGGCCAATTGGTTAGAGCTCTAGTCTGGGGTTCACAGACTTCAGGTTCGAACTCTTGCGGTGGTATGGGTGCTAGTGAGGGGTTTGGTTTCCACATTAAACTGTAGGTGCCGCCGTAATTAGCCTAAAATATGTACAAAATGATCATATAGCGACAAACCAAACTAAGTCCGAAAGGATTTTTAAGAGTAAATGCCTTGCATTTACTGTTGCACTTGGAAATCTGCAACCAGTCACTATGGTTATCGATATGATATGCTTTACACACGTCGATACAATCGCCATAAAGTTTCTTCATTTCTGTAAGCAGTGATTGCAACAGACGCCACCAACGCATTTGAATTTAAGACCTTCTGCAATCCAGCTGCGTACGTAACTAATAAGCCACAAATTGCACACAGGAATTTACTACACTACCACACTACACCACACCTCACCACTGTGCCTGGAGCTGAGTTGTCCCTTCCCAATTTGACGCTCTTTGACGCTCGGCAGTCCTCTGAGACTGGGAATTACTGCTTAAAGGGGATTTCGAACCCCTGCAAACAACCATGGCACACTCGGCTATTCAAGCTCCACACAGGAGCTTACTGAAAGTGTACCTTAAATTTGAATGTATTACTTCAAAAAATGCCCGAAGGAGTTTGTTGTATAATGGAACAGATGCCCGAATTGAAACTGGGCCTAGATTTGAAATTTTCGTTTGTACCCGGAGGTTGCTGTTTGAATTGGAAATACAAAAGCTGCTATACACACTTACGAGCTGTCTTTCTTAAATCATTTTATGCAAAAATAGACACCAGACCGAGCAAATTCTGATTCCCTAAAGGCTATCTGAACAAGCCGCATGTATTTCGGTTTGCACCCAAACTGTAAATCTGTTTGTGAGCTGTCAAAGCTTTCGCTTAATAATGTGAATGTACCAGGGATAAAGACGGGAAAGTGCTTCTGTTGGGCTCGAGGATTAGATGATAACCTCCCAGAAAAATTTCCAGAAAAGAATAGGATTTTTTAAAAAATATATAAATCTGAAAACTTTTACTTAAAAGATTATTCCATTAATTTGTTGAAACATTTGAAAACAGCCTTTTTCGATTTTAGCTCTTGTTAACAATAAACGAAACCGTATCTCAGTTATAAATAGTATTATAATTTATCTTAGTAATGAATTAAATTTTAATTTTGTTACTGTGAAGACCATTTGAAGTAATTTATGTAACATTGGGTAGAAAATAGTTTGCTTTTAAACTAAAAATCTTTTCTTGAGGATGGGGGAGTTTTTTGTTTTGTTTTGTTGTTGTTGTTATTGACCATCGGTCGGTCTTATATTAAATTTATACAAGTCAAGTATAAACCCACAGGCTATAAAAGAAGGACATTGCTTTTCAGGAGGATTTTTAGGAGTAAGTGCAACTTGTTTGAGTGTCGCATTGGAAAAAAACTTGGAAGTACTCGCTTTAAACACATTGTCATAATCGCTATTGAATATAAAAATTGTATATTGTAATAAAAATTGTATATTGTAATAAAAATTGTAATTGTATTGCATTGTTTGCAATGGCCGTAATATGAGCACTACCTACATTACTCTTCACACATATTTTTATAAGACTTTATTCAAAACATAACGATTTGGAAATTTTCTACTAGTTTAGCAATGAAAATGAATTTATGAAATACATACTTTACGAGAAGAGTAGGATATTTTTTCATCAATAAAATAGAAATTTTAGAACCGTTAATATTAAAGATTGGTCAAGTTAAAATATCAAGATGAAGCATAATAATTTTGAATGAAAATTAATTAAGGATTTTCACACAAGTAAATTTTGTCACGTTTTTCTTGCGATACGTTTACAATTGCATATAAAAATATTCTATATTAAAACAAAATTCTATAATGAATTACAATTAAATCTTATGAAGTATATTTTACATATAAATTATTTTATATATTAAATATTAACAAATAAATGAATTATTTTTTATGAGGAAAATAAGTAAATTAAAAACCTTCTAATAATTTTTTATAATTTCCTATTAAATATAAGTTTTATTAAAATAGTGATTTCTTATTACATTTTTATTATTGCTCATGCCAATAATTTAAGCAGAATTCTCTATTTGCTAAATATCCAAAGCAAAACCGATCTGAAATAACAAATAACATCACCCGCAAACATTCAATCAGAGTTAATATTTTACTCCTCGATGGAGATGTAAACAGAAAAGAAAAAAAATGAAAACAATCTTCACTTCCTAAGTTTTTCAAATCGGACATTGATTTTTCCCATTACCACAACGGATGCAATTTGTGCGTATGGCGAAAACACAGATCTTTCTTTTCCCCATTTCCGTCCCCCTATAACGGAAGTTGGGATTTATCATTCTCTGGCAACAGATGGAGTGTGAAATAGAGTTCTTGATTTTTATGTCAAACGCTTTTTTTTTTTTTTTGGCAACCAAATCTATCGCATGGATTCAAATATGAAATGTAAATCTGCAAAAAGAAAAAAATGTCGTGATATTCTAGAGGTAAAAATCACATGGGTCTCTTGAAACGTGAAATAATATTCATAGTGGTAGATTATTACACGCTAGTTTTAACCAGAATGACTAGGGGAATCCAAGGTACTTACAGAAGAAAACCTTTTTGTCTTGTTTTGGTGGGGTTTTTTATTTTTGCATTTCTGTTCATTTTTTGGTTACTTTATTTCATGCTATAATTAGAATTTTAAAGAAAATTATAAAATAATATGTATGAAATGATTTAAAATTGAAAGTATGAGCCTTTTGAATCTATAAGTCGAAAAGTCTCGAGTGAGTGTGAGGAAACGTGTGATGGTTGGAAATTTGACAGATGTAACATTGGGGCTATAAAATTCAAATTGTTGCAATGATAGAATTGATTAGCGCTCATCTATCGATATGGTTCGAATCCTGTCTGTGGCATGGTGAATCCACGTTAAGCAGTAGGTCCCGTTCTAATTTGCACAAAGTGCACCATAGAGCGACAAACCAAACGAAACCGAGCCAAACCATTAATCGATGTAGTGTTAAAATATTACACAATTTCGATTTCATCGGATAAAACATTAAAAAGTTTCATAATCATTACAAATGTCAAACCATCATCGAAAAATACATAGATAAAAGAAAACATTGTAAAACTAAATATAGGAAAAACGATGTGGTGAAGAATTTTGCATTTGCAACAGTACATTTTTGTTTAAAATAATAATTGGCATTTTGCAGGCGAATTTAAATCAGTTAAAACGAATTATTTATCTGTATTAGTTTTATTTAATGATTTTGATAAATTGTTTGCATGTATAGTAAAGTTATTGTATTTTGATTTGTGATTAGAAAAGACTTATCATAATAAAAACAAATTGCATAATTTTTTTTTTATTGGTTTTTAATAAAGCAAAAATAAGCATATGGCAATATGAACATATAGTGAATATATGTTTTTCATGCTTCTCATTTTAATTAAAAGGTTGTTTTTTATCAATTTTAAATAAGGCAATATTACATTAAAAATTACTATTGCTCTTGCGAAAAAAAAATTATTTTCAGTTGAACTACTTTTGCTTTTTTTTTTATAACTGACAAAAAGTGAGAAAACAAGACATAATCACTTAAAGAACTCGCGTGTCGAAGCAACTAATAAGATTACAACATTTAATAGTTTTATGTCAAATTTATTTATTAGATACTCTGTTATTCAAAATATTTCTTTTAAATATCGAGCCACTTACTAATAATTATGTGAGACATTTTTTTTCTAAAAATTTTCAAACCCTACAATGACTTGTTCTCTGTTGAATATAAGAAGAATGGGACACTGGACGAACTAGTAGTTTAATGGTTGCACACAGTTAGCGTGTTAACATTTAGCGTTATATCCACCAAGCAGTTAGCTTGCAAGATAACATGTTAGTTTGGTTTGAAGCTTTACGATCATTTTTACACACTTTATACTAATTAGACCGGGACCTACAGTTTAAAGTGGATTCCGAACGACTAATAATCATTCATACCATCACCAGAACTCGAATCTCAAACCTGTGGTGCCAAAGCTCAAGCCTCAACTCATGTTGGAATTTGATGGTGATTATCCATGGGGTCACTAGTTTCAGAAATGAAGATATTAGGTGGAGAATGCGACATCTATAAATGATTTTTATCGACAGTTACACTAAATTTACGGATTCTCCTATACTAGCGGTACCACGGACATCAGGTTCGAATCTTGGCGGTGGAATAGATGCTTGTTATTGGATCAGAATCCGCGTTAGACAGTAGTCCTATTTGATTAACCCAAAGTGTGCAAAAAATTACGGTAGTGCGACAACCAAATCTATACTAATAGTTGCTCTCAATCTGGCCTCCAATTTTCACGAGTTGTACCAATTCGTGAAAATAATATTAACGATAGCATAAAAACAAACAAACAAAAAGAAAAGAAAGAAAAGGAAATTTAATTTTTATAACTAAAGAAACCTAATCCTAAATATAAAGCTTAACTAAAAACTTTGAATTAGCAAATCTGCCACTCGTGCAGATTTGAAGAAACTTGTTGTTTTCTTGGCGAATGCTTTTGATAAAGCTCTCCAGCGTTTGCGTGTCTTCAGAGAGAAAACCCGGTAAACTTCCACCAGGTAGACTGTTAAGCATTTTACATATATTATCACAATCTCCATTGAGTTTCCTTATTTCTGAAAGCTGGAACTTCATCGGACTTCGCCAATGGAGATTGTTATCTGAACTCTTTTGCGCGCCAATTTTGCACTTTACCAACTGTCCACGAATTATACAATTAATAATTTTAGATATTAATTTTTTTAATAACTAGTTTACGTATTTAAGTCAGTGATTCTGAGATTTAGACATTTCAGTTCAGTTTTTTTTTTTTTGTCAATTACACTTGCAATTACAGGAGGTGAAGCTCCTACAGGATCTAGCATGCTCCATGGTATTTAATTACTAGTACTCCTTCGAACTATGCATGTCCTTGCCAAGTGACCTTCCATCCCTATTAATTCTAATTTTGACTGTCAATTTTCAAGGGCCTGAATGGTCGAGTGGCTAGCGCTCTGGCACTCGGTACCACAGGTTTCGGGTTCGAGTCCTGGCGGTGCCATGGTTGTATGTAGTGGTTCGAAATCCACTTTAAAAAGTAGGTCCCGGTCTAATAGGATCGTAGAGCGTTGCGGGGGCATTGTTACTCCGCGTCCGTGGCTTAACAGTTGGGCTGACATGTTCGTAGGCTACACATAGATAGCGCTACTAGTATTAAATACATATGATTTTTAGTTAGCCCTAACCTTCAAAAGACACGTGCATAAATTTGACAGCTGTTGCACTATTAGTATGTGAGTTATAGCATTTTTAGTGAAGCAACTTTTGTAACATTGAAAAAATGGATAAAAAAGGAATTTCGTGTGTTAATAAAGCATTGCCTTTTGGCGAAAAAAAAATACTATTGAAGCCAAGACTTGGCTTGATAAACATTATTCGGACTTTGCACCAGGAGAACCAACCGTAGAGAAATGGTTTGCTAAATTTAAACGAGACGAAAGGAGCACCGAGGACGATGCACGCAGTGGACGCCCCGAAGAGACTGTTACCGACGAAAACGTCAAAAAAAGTCCACAAAATAATTTCTGATAACTGTAAAGCGAAGTTGATTGAGATAGCTGAGACCCTAAAGATATCAAAGGAACGTGTTGTACATATCGTTAATGAATATTTGGATATGCGAAAGCTCTGTTCAAAGTGGGTGCCGCACAGAGCTCACAATTGACCCAATACAACAACGAATGGATGATTCTAAGCAGTGTTTGGAGCTATTCAATCGTAATAAACCCGAATTTTTGCGTCGATATGTGACAATGGATGAAACATGGCTCCCTCATTTCACACCGGAGTCCAATTGACAGTCAGCAGAGTGGACTGCACGTGATGAACTCTAAAAATGCTATAACTTCACCAAAAATGCTATAACTCACATACTAATAGCGCAACAGCTGTCAAATTTATACACGTGTCTTTTGAAGGTTAGGGCTAACTAAAATTCATATGGATTTAATACTAGTAGCGCCATCTATGTGTCAGCCTACAAACTTTTCAGTCCACCTGTTATCTTCAAGTTACACGCACCCCTAGGTAATACAAAGTGAGTACGTCTGTGCAGCACTTGCTTTAAGGCATCTGTCTGTGTTTGCCAGCTGCATTAGAAAGAAAAAAAAAAACTTTCAATTTTCAACATTTAATTTATATTCACTTTTTTTTGCATTAAACTATGCAGATTTTTAAATTATTTTTTTTACGTCTAGTACTCTGAAAACATTAAGTAGTCAAAACAGTCTAATTTTTTTCTTAATTAAATAGAAATTCTCCTGTTAAAATATGTATACATAAATCAATATATGGACTTGATTTTAAAAGAAAATATTCAAAAATCGGACCTAAAATTCATTTTAGAAATCTTAGAAGTTAAAATATCATTCAAACTTTAAGCTCATGAATATATTTAAAACAAATTTTGTAAAAAAAAATCTGTTACATTCAATGTTTTTTGATTAAATGTTACTTCTAGACTAAAGTGTTATTGCTAAATAGTTTAAAACGTGAGACAAAATTCATGAATGAATCATACACGATTAATATATTACCTTCCTTCCCAAATCTATGTGAATCATTCTAAATCATTCCCAAATCTATGTCAATCAAATCTTTGAATCCTGTTAAAATTTGTTTTCTCCAATAAAAATCAGAATTCTTGTTAGGATCATAATAGTCATGATATGTTTACGCTAATTATGATTCTTATGATGTACAGCAAATTTAATTTTTACAACAAATTTCACGAAAGCAGATCTATAATTATAAAGGAATAGATTATCATTAATATAAATAAAAATAGATAATATAAGTAAAAATAGTTATAATTAATATTTTTTGTCCTTTATATATTTAACTTTCTTTTTCTGTACATTTGATTAAAAATATTCGTTGTAAGATTGATCACAACTTTAGTGATTGATGTCTATTTC
This sequence comes from Caerostris extrusa, assembly GCA_021605095.1. NCBI lineage: Eukaryota > Metazoa > Arthropoda > Arachnida > Araneae > Araneidae > Caerostris > Caerostris extrusa. Next base: position 127,942 of record BPLR01019671.1, on the reverse strand, counting down.
TAGTAATACCAATCTCTATCAATAGATACCACTTCTATTAATCAGGCATCAGTGTGTTATGACACAAAAAGAATAACAATTTATAGTTACTATCACTACTTACCTATCACTCAAAACACTTAAGAAAATTTTCGGATGAATAGCGAAGCCTTTCAAGTGTTGTTTTTATAAGAGATTCCAGTACAGATGCAAATACTATTCCCTTTTCTTTTCGCTTTAACCAATCGTATAATTAATTACCTTTATCAGCCGTTTAATAACTAGTCTTTAAAACTTCACTGCAATAGTCTCAACTCTTACGAGGAAAACAAAAACCCACCACAAATAATACCATTACATTTTTTTTTCAGGATTATCTCACACTTCTATTTTCGATATTTCTATTCATTTTCGAATTGACTTTTAATGAAGAATTCAAGGTGGCCTACTGTATAGCACAATAAGTGTTCGAACTGAGCGGAGGCGAATTCAAAATCTCACAAGTGAAAGGAAATAGAAGGTTTCCAGAAATGTCTGTTTGGTGAATAGAAACAAGTCTGCAAGGCAGAATTTCTACATTTGACCTCACTGAAAAAATGCGAACTCTACTGACGGCATACCTGTAGTGGAAAATTATAGTTGTAACATGTTAGATACTGGAATATATGGGGCCTGACTGGCCGAGTGTCTAGCTAGTTAACTTATAATGAATCTGATCCCAATGCTTATTTTTTATCTGCCTCAAAAGCCTTTAATATTCAAATCAATAAACCTTTTTTTTCAAACTCCGACGCTATCACATTGTACAGTAAATGCGGTTAATCCTCCATCCAAAAGTTAGCTAACAACAAACACAATTTAACAACTGCAGCGCGCTTTAAAATTCAGAGGCGCTTGAATATTCCGCGCATCGATTTCCATGAAATCACCCTTCTATGAGAATGTGTGCGACGGATGATTAACATATTATTCATGAAGAAATTTCCCCGAAATGTTCCCCTCCTTCAGGCGAAAGGGAAAAGGAGAGGGAAGAAATCCCATCCAGGTAATGTGCCGGGGTGCTTTAAAAATGTATGGCTCGCGAAATTACCTCCTGGATCGCGAAAGATGTTCCTTCGTCTACTGAAATGAATGCTTTAAAATCCATAAAAGAAGACACTACTTATGTCTGGATTTTATTAAATGTTAAAATTTCATCGTCAGAAATGTTGTCGCAAACTTTGATGTAAATCATTCGCCACTAGTACAGTAAATGAGTAGCACATTCAGCATTGCTCAGGAAACGCCTCTGATCAAAATCAAATGGAAAAAAGATGAAAATTCTCCCATAAAAATATCCTCTTTGAACCCTGTTTTTCCTCGTACAGTTTCACGTACAATTCAAAACAACAACAATATAGTAGCATATACATGCCCAAATTATTATCAACATTTTCGCATCAGACCTACGGTGGGCCAAGGCCGTATGCCTACCGGCAGATTTTTGAAACATGAGATGCCTTCTTTTACGAGTTAGGGTTGTCAGCCCTATGCTCACCGCTCTACGGTCATGTTAAGCCGCGACATATAGTTTAAAGTTGATTCCGAACCACTACAAACATTCATGTAACCGCCAGGATTCGAATCCGAAACCTGTGGCACCGCTAACCGTCACAACTCGGTCCCTCGGCCATCAGGCCCCTTCTAACATTATATTTAATCAAAATTGTTTCAAGGAATCTAGGATCCAGAAATAACTGGAAAAATTATCTTATCCTTCATCTTAAAGATAGGAAAAACTTCCCTTTCTATGAATTTATGTTCCCCTTACCCGGAACATATAATATTGTAAGATGTCTGGATATCTAGAATGTCTGCTGTCCATCTAGTCACTTTAAACTTGAATTATTGAATGATAGTTTGAATAAAAATAGGACAAAATTGAGAATATTTATTTGGTATTCGAATTGAAAAATATGAATTGTTAAATTATTGGAAATTATGACCTTTTCGGTTCTAAGTGAGTATATGTTTTATAAATGGGTTAAACATTAACAAAAAATTGCTTTTGCTCGATTTTTTTTTGTCATTATATTAATGGTTATAGATTAATTAAATTATGGAATTATTTAAATTTTACAAAGAATTTATGGTATTCTACTACCATAATTCTAAGACATAAGTTTCTACGGCATAACATTAAGAGACCAATTTAAATATGGCATTCAAAAATATAGCTAAAACATCAGTTTTTAAAATAAATTCCCTGTTTTAAAAGCATAAACGTTTTATAATAAATGTCCATATTTAACTGCTAATAGATGTGTAATGGGAGACTGTTCTCTTAGATTTTTTGGAATATCGATTTTCAATCTTTTCAGTTCATATTTATCTCAAAGAACAAGTTTTCCCCTCAACATCTAATAGAGGGCTATTCCTTGTATGCATAAGTGAAGTTCCATCGATGATAGTTACGGATATGAAAAATTCCAGTATAGTACACAAACGTTTAATCCTTAAACGGTAGGCATAAAAATATTTGTTATATTACTTGGAACCATCTGATGAATGGTGAGTAAGCCGGATAATGCACTTCGAAATACAGCAAGTGAAGCAGGATTGATAGCTTTCCTGTCCATGTCTTGGGTGGGCGCGATGAACCTGTAAATTGCCCTTCCAATGGGCTCGAGGAGTTGAGTAGGACGTTGCAAAACTCAGCTCTACTTTTATAGAAATGGATGATTCCAAGTGAAAGTGACATGAATTTGGCAATCGCTATATTATATGAAAAAATATAGTATACTACTGTGTCCAAAAAGTAAGACCCATTTTCAATGTAAACACTGAATGCGCCAGCTCACACTGCATTGATTCTTCGTCACTTTTTTACCAAAAATTAAACCCATATCATTCCACAACCACCGTATTCACACTGTGCGACTTATGGCTACTCACTAAACTCAAAAGACCTCTACGGGGACACCGTTTTGAGTCGATCGAAGAGGTTCAACGTAAATCGGGCGCGTTTTGAAGGCCATCCCTGCCGATGACTTTTTAGCATGTATTCAGGATTGGAAAAAAAAAGTTGTCATAAGTGCATTGTGTCCGGAGGGGATTTCTTTGAAGGCGATGAAATAAATTTGGAAAAATAAATAAAGAGTTTTTGAAAAAAATAATTCGTCGTACTTTTTGGATACAGTAGTATATCTGCCAGTAGGCAGATAGCCTTGTCCCACCATGGATCTGTTGCACCAGTGAAGAAGAAAAAAAATATTCAGGAATTGAGTAGGACGATGCAAACCTCAGCTCTACTTTTCTAGTAATGGTTGACCCCAAGTCAAAGTGACATGAATTTGGCAATCGCTATATTATATGAAAAATATTGTGTAGTTAAATTATAATTTTTACATGTGCGTGAAATTAAAATGAGAACATATTCAATATGGTGTGTTTACAATTCTGAGAATTCCAGATTTAATATCACCCCACCCTCATTACAGTCCTAAATGAGAATGGAAACACGAGAGGATTGCGTGCGATCAGATAAACATTCCTCTTCTTTCCCATTTCGCAATCCTATTCCTATCAGCGGACCAAGTAAACAGATTTCGAAAATGCAAAGCGACGAAATATCCGCAACGGCCTTTGCTCGTGATTGTCTTTCGGGAGCGCAACCGAGATTATGTGGGTTACTAGGAGTGATTTAAATGGGGATTATTTTTGCTCAAAGTAAACCCAGTGGTTTCGAAACGTATGTATTGCACTATTTGAGGCACCTCGAATAATAATATTCATTTAAATACATATTCATTCGGTTGAATCGATTTTAAGAATTTAACATGTTTATCAGTTTTATCGACTGTAGCGTAAATATTCTTTGCTTCAATTGATTCGCAATTTTTGAACTAATTAATAGAATCTAAACGAAAGAGGGGGAAAGAAAAGAGGTGGATTAAACACCAGATGTTACTCTTGTGAATGTTCATTCAAAACTGACGATAACAATATGTGGGTGGAAAATATTCGTTAAAAGCAAAATATTGGGCCCTGATGGCCGAATGACTAGCGCTCTGGCACTCGGTGACACAGGTTTTGGGTTAGAGTCCCGGTGGTGCCATGGATGTTTGTAGTGGTTGGGAATTCACTTTATGCAGTAGGTCCCGGTTTAATATGAATGTAGGATGTAAGCGGACAACCCTTCTGAGTGGAAAGAAAAGCATCGCCTTTCTAGAAGCTGTCTAATGGCAATTAGCTAGATTTCTGGTGTTTGGTACCACAATATAGTCGGCTTCAGGTTCGAATCCTGGCGGTGGCATGGATATTTATTAGTGGTCGGAATCCATTTTAAACTGTAGGTCCCGGTCTAATTAGCCCGAAGTGTGCACAAAATGACAGTAGAACGACAAACAAAACCAAAATCAAAACCAAATCAGCTCTGCTTTTCTAGTTGTGGATGACCCCAAGTCAAAGTGACATGAATTCGGCGATCGCTATATTATATGAAAAATATAGTGTGAATAAATTATAACTTTTTCATGTGAGTGAAATTATAATGAGCACATATTCAATACGGTGTGTTTACAATTCTGAGAATTCCAGATTTAATATCACCCAGTGAACTCATTACGATCACAAATGAGAGTGAAACACGAGAGGAGTGCGTGCAATCAGATAAACATTCCTCTTCTTTCTTTCCCATTCCTGCTCCAATCAGTGGAGAAGTAAACACATTTCGAAAATGCAAAGCGACGAAATATCCGCCACGGCCTTTGCTCATGATTGTCTTTCGGGAGAGGAATCTTCGCCATCGAGTTTATGTGGGTTACTAGGAGTAATTTAAATGGGGATTATTTTTGCTCAAAAGTAAACTTAGAGGTTTCGAAACGTGTGGATTGCATGTCTTGAGCCACCTCAAATTATAATATTCATTTAAATACATATTCATTCAATTTAATCAATTTTAAGAATTTAACATGTGTACTAGTTTAATCAGCTATAGCATATTCTTTGCTCAATTGGTTCGCAATTTTTGAACTAATTAATAGTGTTTAAAGAGAAGGGGAGGGGTGTAGAAAGGTGGGTTAAACCCCCTGATGACAACCTTTTGGATGTTCATTCAAAACTGATGATAAAAATGTGTGGTTACAAAATATTATTTGTTAAAACAAAATATTGGGACCTGATAGGACTCAGTTTCGCAGGTTTCGGGTTCGAGTCCCGGCGATGGTATGGATGCTTGTAGTGGTTCGTAATTCACTTTAAATAGTAGGTCCCGGTCTAATATGACTGTAGGGTGTAGTTGTACATCCCCACCCAGTAAATAGAAAAAGTCTCATGTCACATAGGTGCCAGATGACGAGATCTCTGACTTTCGGTACCACAATATAGTCGGCTTCAGGTTCGAATCCTGGCGGTGGCATGGATGTTTGTGAGTATTTCGGAATTCTTGTTAAGCTATAGGTTCCAGTCTAATTAGCCCAAAGTGTACACAAAATGACGTAGAGTGACAAATCAAACCTGTTTCGAAATCTGCCCGTAGGCGGACAGCCTTGGCCCACGAAGCGGCTGTTGCGCCAATGAAGAAGAAAGCAAAATATTGTATAATGTACGAAATTTGGACTGGTCAAACAATGTACTTCGAAAAAAAAAAAAAAAAAAACACAGAAAAGCAACAGCAATTAATGAACAACTGATGAACAACAGTTTACTTCTATCTCAGTTGTCTACAGCTTTATGTAGAGCTCAGTTTAAGGGTGTAGATCGTTTGGCTCAAAAATTCTAAATGTGTGTTTGAATACTGTATCAAATATCTAACCAAATTTATCACTAATATTGCTGAAACTTAATGACACCTTATCTCCTCGACCATTGTTTATATTAAATTTACTGAAATTTGTAAATGTTAAACCGTGTTATATCTGTACTTCTATCAGCAAAATTCTGGTTTCTAACATCGTAAATAAATTTTTTTTAAGAAAATAGTATTCAATGTTGTGTTTCATCTTTTTGAGTTAGCATGCCTTCTTTTTTAAAGCAGCACAGAAACTACTTCTTTGTTATTCATACTTATACAAGAGACATTTATTGAACACACATTCGAAATGTAGTCATTTGTCTATAAGCCATTTATATTTCTCATGCAACTATTGCTAATGAATGATGCATTCAAATAGACGCCACTAGGTACACACAATACGCACAAAAGTCTATTTTATCCAATATAGATACTTTGATCCAATTACAAGAGCTATTGTGGTAGCCTAACACAATACAGCAGCCCCTTCTATTACACTGGCAACTATCTCCTCTATAGCATAAATGGAACCAGAAAGAGCCTTAACATAAGGATGCGTCCTACTTTTCCAAATGTTTCATTTTCTCTTTTTTTTTAGATTTTAGTTGGACAATTTTAATTAATTTTTTAAAAAACATTTACAGGCAAAAAATCCTTCTTTTGGATATTACTAATATTGATTTTCATCGTTTCATATTACTTATTTAAAATAATTCTCTCTACATGAATCTTCTGTTGTTATTTTAAAGTTGCTTTAAATATTGAGAGTTTGTTACCTTATTGATCTCTTAAAGGATAATTTTTAAATATATGTTATTGCAGAAAATATTTTTCAATAAAATTGAAAACATGTACTGTTATAATTATGTTCAATCTTGCTTCCTGTTTTCCACTGCCTCCTGTTTCTTTATGGAATCATTATTGGATTTCCAGACTTAATTTGATGAATTAATGTCATTTGTTTCTATCTTGCTCTTGGCCTAATTAGCCTAAAGTGTGCACAAAATGACTGTAGAGAGACAAATCAAATCAAACCAAACCAAATCTCGACCTTTGTAGAAGTTTTTAAACCGTGTTATATTTGTACTTCTATCAGCAAAATTCTGGTTTCTAACATCCTAAATTATATTATAAGAAAATAATATTCAATGTTGTGTATCCTCTTTTTGAGTTGGACAGTCTTCTTTTTTTTTTAATGCAGCACAGAAACTATTTCTTTGTCATTTATACAAGAGATATCGATTGAACACATTCGAAATGTGATCATTTGTCTATAAAGCCATTTATACTTATCAAGCAACTATGGCCAATGAATAATGCATTCAAATAGACGCCACTAGGCACACACAATACGCACAAAAGTCTATTTTATCCAATATCTATAGATACTTTGATCCAATTACAAGATCTATTGTGGTAGCGTAACACAATACAGCAGTCCCTTCTGTTACACTGGTACCTATCTCCTCTATAGCATAAATGGAACCAGAAGGAGCCTTAACATAAGGATGCCTTCTACTTTCCCATTTAGCTTTTCCTATGCACAGTGGCACAGATTTAATTAAACTTTTTTTAAAACATTTTCAGACAAAAATCTTTTTTTGGATGTTACTAATATTTATTTCCATTGTTTAATATTACTTATTCGTATTAATTCTCTCTACATGAATCTCCTGTTATTATGTTAAAGTAGGCCTAAATATTGAAAGTTTGTTGTCTCTTAAAGGATCATTGTTTAAAAATATATTTAATTGCAGAAAATATTTTTCAATAAAATCGAAAATATATACGGTTATAATTATGTTCAATCTAGATTCCTGTTCTGTTCTAGATTCCTGTTCCTTTATAGAAACGTTATTGGATTGCCAAACTTAAGTTGATGGATTAATTTCATTTGTTTCTATCTTGTTCTTGGTTTAATTAGCCTAAAGTGTGCACAAAATGACCGTAGAGCGACAAATCAAGCCAAACCCAACCTCGACCATTGCTTATATTAAATTTACTGAAATTTGTAAAAGTTTTCATACCGTGTTGTGTTTGTGCTTTTATCAGCAAAATTCTGGTTTCTAACATCGTAAATAATATTATAGTATAAGAAAATAGTATTCAATGTTGTGTTTCATCTTTTTGAGTTAGCATGCCTTCTTTTTTTTTTTTTTTAATGAGGCACAGAAACTATTTATTTATTGCCATTTATACAAGAGACATCGATTGAACATACATTCGAAATGTGGTCATTTGTCTATACGCCATTTATATTTCTGAAGCAACTAATAACTTGCTGATGAATGATGCATTCAAATAGACGCCACTAGGCACACACAATACGCACAAAAGTCTATTTTATCCAATATCTATAGATACTTTGATCCAATTACAAGACTCATTGTGGTAGCGTAACACAATACAGCAATGCCTCCTATTACACTGGTACCTATCTCCTCTATAGCATAAATGGAACCAGAAAGAGCCTTAACATAAGGATGTATTGGAAATATGATAAAGTTGATATGCTACTTGTATCATTTATTTATGGTACCATAAATAATTTGGTGAAACGAATTTCATTCTTTTTCTTAATTATTTTATTGTTTATGTAAATTTTCATAAATATGAGTTGACAAATTTATTTTATGTATTTTTTTTCAACTTTTATCAACCATGAAAAATGAAATAGCAGTAATTACCTTAATAATGCCTAAAGAGAGAAAAATGAGTCCATCTTTTGTGCTGATATTGATGGTTAATATAGATTCTATGTGGTGTAAAAATTACATGATTTTATTCTTCAGTTAGATGTAGTAAGTAAAGGAAAGAATTTACTTTTGGTGTTTAAAAGTTAAAAAGGATTTAAGAAGATTGGTGAAAAAAAAGCCTATTAAGATATATATAATATTGCACATTTCTGTAACGAAAGCAATCATAAATGTGTGTATATAAATGTAATAAAATATTATGAATTATATCTTAAAAATGAATGATTGTCACAAATGTTAAATTTTAATATCATTTAATTGTCAAAGAATCCGAAAGAAAATTATTAATTGTAAATTATTATTAATTTTGTATATACTTAAATTAGTAAAAATTAATAGTTAAATATTTGTCTTTGAATATTTTTTTCAAGGTATAGAAAATTAATATATTTATATTGATCAAATTATTATTATTTATATTTAATTTCTCAAATAAAAATTATTTTGAAAAATAGTTATCTTTTATATTTAAAAATATAAATATAGAAAAATAGTTCTCAGAAATCTATTAATCGACAGAATTTGCATTTTTTTTTTTTGGTAGATAAATACTTGAAATTTACTATATCTATTTCTATTTTGTTTATATATTAAAGGTCATGACAAGGTTTTAAAATTTTTGAATTCTACAAAACTATTTAACTTTTTTTTTATTTTAAAATACTTATTTAATTTTTAAAAATGTTGTAATCCTATGAAATTAGTAAAAACTTTTTTTTTTTAATAGTACAATAAATTTGTTTTTCATGTCAGAAAGACATTAATTTTAATTAATTCTTTTGGATTATTTGATTCTTTAAGGCATATCAAAAAAAAAATTAAAAATATATTAGTCAAATAAATTAAATATTATAATATATATAAATAATAATATAATATTATAAATTTTAAAAATATTATATATATTAAAACATATTATATAAAGGAGTATTAAGAAAATTAAAAATGTATTGTACAACTGTATTATTAAGAGTATGTGATCAATAAAGAAAATTGAAAAACACTGAATTAAGATGAACATGAAGAACTTGATATAAAAAAAAAACCCCAAAAATTGTATTGAATTATATTCGATATGTAATGTGAGAATAAAAACGATTTTCTTTTTTTTTGTTCATTTAAAAAAAAAAATACATAAATTCTAAAAATTCAATAATTTTATATAACTGTTTTAACTCTTTCAGACTATCTATACAATTATTTCTTTAAAAGAATCGAACTATTATACAAAATTTGCTTGATTTTTAGTGATTTCATTTTGTTTTATACACTTTAAAAAATCAATTTAATACGAAAAAAATAATGAATTAATCACTTCGATCGATTTTGATTTGGAATTGAAATCAAAAGAAATCTTTTATTCAATTTTCTGCTTTTTAATATCATTGGGTTTTTTTTTTTTCTCATTTTTAATAATCTTTCTACATGAAAAAATCTAATAAAAATCTTGCCATAAAAATGTTTTTTTTTTTTTTTTTCCTTTTCATTGAATTTACCTTCAGTGGTAGTTTATGAAATTAAAATATTTTTCCATCGATTCTGGGTTAATTAAAAAAAGTTTTCTCAATAACTTGCTTTTATAGCTTTCGATTCAAATTATTAATTGCTTGGTGTAAATGAAAAAAGTTAATTTTTGTAGTAGAAAAAATAAATATATTTCTACATATATATAATAATAATTTATGGAAAATCTTAGTACAGTACAAGTTGTGATGCGAGTTGTTTTTAATGCAAGAACTATTTTATTCAATATTTTTCATTTAAGTGTGTTAATGTGCTATTTATGTTAATCTACATACAAAGTTTTATAATTTAGAATTAATATCGATATAATAGATAACCAGATTAATGTTATATCATGAATTATAAAAGAAGGAATTATATTTTATGAGTATTTTTCATTCCATTTAAAATGAATTCTAAAAATAGAAGAATTAGAAGGAATTCTAAAAATATTACTATTCCATTAATGAATTAGAAAAATCTATACATTTCATGAAGGAATTAGAAAAATCAATACGTTAGATTTAGAATGAATTCTAAAAATAGGATAATTAGAATGGATTCTAAAAATATAATCATTCCATTTAAAATGATTTAGAAAAATCTATATATTCCATTTAAAATGAATTTTAAAAATAGAAAAATCAGAATAAATTCTAAAAATACAACCATTCCATTTAGAATGAATTAGAGAAATCTCTACAGTCTATTTAGAATGAATTTCAAAAATCTATACATTCCATTTAGAATAAACATAAATATAAATAAATTACATTTAGATTGAATTTGAAGAATGCATATATTCTATTCAGAATGAGTTACAAGAATATATTAATTCCATTGAAGAATTTATTAGAAAGAATTGGAAGGACATTCTGTTTAAAATAAATTAGAAGAATTTATTAATTCTATTTATTCAAAGATTATATTCATTCAAGAAATTATTTTAATGAAATATTTAGAATTTATTCATTCTATTTTTAATTTTAAGTTTTTTTTTTTTTTAAATATTTCATTGTGCATGTAAATTTTCATAATATGAGTGTACTAATTTATTTTATCAAATATAAAAAATGAACGAATAATAGCAATCATTATCTTAATAATGCCTAAAGCAAGAGAAAATAAGTCCCTCTTTTTAAATGCTTTAGCTTTTAACTGTTTTTAATTTTGAACTTAGTGGAATTATAATTTATTTTAAGATATAAAATAAAAAAAAAAAAAGTATTTTAATCTTAAAATAAATTAACTTCATTTATAACTTATAATAATTCCTTTTGTTGTAGAGTATTAAATGCGTTTAAAATATTTCCTTTGTTCCTTTTTTATTATCCATTAATGACATTTATTTTTTTCGAATAATTGTTATTATTAAACCATGTTTAAAAAAAAATACTTAAAATGTTTTTATTGTCTAAAGTTTTATTCGGAATAATATTTTCGTGATGCGAAAAAGAAAATTTTAACAAGGCTTCATTTCTTTTTAAACATCAGAATACTGAGCTCAGATTGGCTTAAAAACAGTATAGTATTTATTAGTATATAATACAGATTTTAGATGGCGTAAAAGTAAAGATTTAATAATGAGGATGAAAAAAAAAATTCTCAGTGATATTAATACAAACCCTACGGTGCCATGGATGCTTATAGTGATTTGGAATCTACTTTTAATCTGTAGGTCCCGGTCTATCATGACTACAACTGGCTGCCCCTTTACAGTTTGGGATTTATGTGGGTTGAGAAGTCTGATTGGGCTCCGTGACACTCTTATAGTCATATGAGACCGGAATCTACGACTTAAAGTGGATTCCGAACCACTACAAACATCCATGGACGGTCTATCATGACTGTAGAGGGTTGAAAGGTAGGGTTGACAACGCTACCCCGTAAAAAAGAAATCATCTCTTTTCTCGAAACCTGGCAGTAGGCCTCGGCCTATCATGGGGTTGTGCGCCAAAGAAGGATAAAAGATATTAATATGAATAATCATGATCATGTATTGTTTTATCGATTTTTTTTTAATTAAAAGATAAAAAGTTAAAATTTAAAATTGTTGGAATCTAATCGTGTATTCTGTGCTATATTTTCGAAAACTTGAATACAAAATCAAATAAAATGTTTACTGAATTCTATGATTGTGTTATAACACTATGGTAAAACATAAATTATAAATGAGCTAATGTTAAATGGCTTAAGGCTAGGTCTAATGTGTAAGCTAATAATTAAAGTGTTAAAAGATGAGGCCCAAATGAACTTATGGAATGCGTTGCAGTCACTGTTTTCATAAACGACAAGAGAATCATTTCGATAGCATGTGGAGGGTTTTTTTTCTACCAATGATCAGATTGTTTACTACCCAACACCATACAAATACAAAAATGTCACCCAGAAATTGTCAGGGTATTTTTGTCGGTGGGCTTATTGCAACACGAATTCCAAGTAACATAAGTATAAAAAATGCTGTAGGTACTCTAAATAAATACATCGCAAAAACATCAAAGGGAAAAATAAAAATGATCACGAATTTGAAACCCACACACGCCAAATTGCAACAGCGGCTTTTGCAAGACATATTTATTAGAAACAATACTCCTCCATTCATCTTCGTTTCGGGTTAACCATACTTTTACGAGATTCATTTCTTTTAATGGTTGGCCGAGTGCACTAAAGCAGCGTTTGGGAAAACAGTGTTGTGGTGTTCCGTTCTCTTCGTCTCCATTAAATTCACAACGCTCGGCTGCAGATCTGTTTTATCAGATGTTCGCCGGCCGCCTTCTATTCCTGGTAATCACCCGCCATCTTTCGAGGGAATAAGAAGATGGAATCACCAGACTGTGGCAACCATGAAGATTCTGAAGATCTCGAGATAAACACATCGGGAAAGTATAGATTATTTTTGTTTTTGAATTCTAGGTATTTTTAACCGCAGTCGTTCATTTACAAAATAGTAGATATGTAGCAGATTCAGTGTTACTCAGGATGTTCCACGGGGATCTTCTACAATCTTTAAACATTTTATTGTTTCGTATGAACATTCACAAGGGAAAAAAATTCCACGAGGATGATTATTGAATTCCTTTCCTCTTTTTTTTCGAGATAAATGAAGGATATTTCTTTATTGGACCCATGCCCAATTACTCCTTAGTTTACTCATCAGGTTTTGAACCCAAATTCTAATTAGCCATCATTCAAATGTCCCGAAATTAAATCCATCTACAATTTTGTAAGGTAGATTTTTGTCTGTGGACTTAAAGCAACACGAGTTCCAAACATATAAAAATGCTGTTTGTACTCTAAATAAATACAGCGCAAAACAACATAAGAAAGAAAAAAATCACCAATTCGAAACCAACACACTACAAATTGAAACAGTTGCTTGCTTTGCAAGACATATTTATTAGAAACAATATATTATTATTATTATTATTACAATATTATTAGAATAGTATTAGAAACAATATCCCTCTCCTTCAACGATGAGACACACGGGTTCGTAGTCTTGATCTAAATGTTGCCATCTACCAAGTGGGATAAGAAACAACCACAATAATAAATTTACTACCAAACGCCATACAAATTTTAAAGCTTTTGGCCATTAAGGTATTTTTGTCGGTGAAATTGATGTAACACCAATTTCAAACTTATAAAAAAAATGATGTGGGTACTCTAAATAAATACAGTGCACAATAACCTAAGGTAAAAAAAAAAAGATCATGAATTCGAAACCAACAAATTGAAACAGCGGCTTTTGCGAGACATATTTATTAGAAACAATACCACCCCATCCATCTTCGTTTCGGGTTAACCCTACTTTTACGAGATTCATTTCTTTTAATGGTTGGCCGAGTGCAGTAAAGCAGCGTTTGGGAAAACAGTGTTGCGGTGCTCCGTCGAGTACTCCTCCATTAAATCCACAACGCTCGGCTGCAGATCTGTTTTATCAGCTGTTCGCCGGCCGCCTTCTATTCCTGATTATCATCCCGCCATCTTTCCAGAGACCTCCCCGAATAAGATGGAATCACCAGACTGTGGTAACAATGAAGATCTTGAGATAAACACACCGGGAAAGTATAGATTATTGTTGTTTTCCAAATATAGTTATTTTAACCATGAATTCATCGTTAAAATCGGCAACCTACAGAATAGCAGATATAGCAGATACAGTGTTGATCAGGATGCACCACTGGGACGTTCTATAATGCTTAAACATTTTATCACAGTTTTAAATCAGCTTTCTCAAAGAAAGATCTTCCATCTGGATGATTATTAAATCTCCTTCCCTTCTACTTCGAGCTAAATGAAGGATATTTCGTCGTAGGATTTATTGGACGCATATCAAACCAGACCTAAGTTCACTCTTCGGGTTTTGAACCCAACTTTCCATCATTCATATCCCTTAAATTAAATTCTTCTACATTTAAATTCATAAAAACTAAAATTTGTTGTTTGAATTAAGTTGTTGAATTTAAGTTGTTTTCGAATTCTAGGTATTTTTAACAGCAGTCGTTCATTTACAAAATAGCAGATATGTAGCAGAATCAGTGTTATTCAGGATGTACCATGGGGGGCCTCTATAATGCTTAAATATTTTATTACAATTTCGAATGAACATTCTCAAGAGAAAAACTTCCACGTGGATGATTATTGATTTCCTTTCCTCTTTTTTGAGATAAATGAATGATAGTTCTTCCTAGGATTTATCGGATTTATTGCACCTAAGTTCATTCATCGGGTTTTGAACCCAACTTCCCTTCATTCATATGTCCTAAATTAAATCCTTCTACACCTAAATTCATAAAAACTAAATAAAAAAAAATTAAATGCATAAAACTAAATTCTTCTTAACTTCATCTAGATTCTTAGTAACCATCATTCAGATGTACCTAAATTAAATTCCTCTACTTTTTTTTTTTTTTTTTTTATACCTACTGATGATATTCTTATTCATTGGCGTAACAGACCCATTGTGGGTCAAAGCCGTCTGCCTACTGCAGATTTCGATACAGAAGATGGTTTAGTTTTACGAATTAGGGTTGTCAGACCTACACCCAATGCTCTACCGTCATATTAGCTCAGGGACCTACGGTTTAAAGATTCCGAACCACTTCAAACATCATGTCACTGCCGGGACTCAACCCGAAACCTGTGGTACCGAGCGGCAGACACTCAGCCATCAGGCCCTTATAACGCCACGGTAAAAACACAAATTGCATGTTAAAGTGAAAGTCAGCGTGTTACTAGTGTTTGTGCTCACAATTAAAGTGTAGAAAGGTGAGGTTCAAATGAACTGTTGGCGTGTGCTGCAGTCACTGCTTTCATAAACTACAAGACGGTGATTGCATTGTATGTACCAAATTTACTACTACTTCCCAGAAGACATTTTTGTCAGTGGACTTAATGTAACACTTCCAAACGTATAAAAATGGTGTGGGTACTCTAAATAAATACAGCCCAAAAACCTTTAAGAAAAAAAAAAGATCACGAATTCGAAACCAAAACACGACAGATTGAAACAGCGGCTTTTGGAAGACATATTTATTAAAAACAATATGTATTATTATTATTATTATTATTATTATTTATCACGATTATTATTATGTATTATTATTATTATTATTACAATATTATTAGAAACAATATCCCTTTCCCTTCAACGATGAGATCACACGGGTTCGTAGACTTCGTCTAGATGTTGTTGTCTACCAAGTGGGATAAGAAACAGCAACAACAACAAATTTACTACCAAATGCCATACAAATTTTTAAAGCTGTCATCATACTCAAAAGCCATTATTGTCGGTGGACCTAATGTAACACGAGTTTCAAACGTAAATGCTGTGGGTACTCTAAATAAATACAACGCAAAAACATACTAAGATACCAACTTGAGATAAAAAAGCTAATAAGGTAAAAAAAAAAAGATTATCAATACGAAACCAATACACGACAAATTGTAAGCGCGGCTTTTGTAAGACATATTTATTAGAAACAATACCACTGCATCCATCTTCGTTTAGGGTTAACCATACTTTTACGAGATTCATTTCTGTTAATGGTTGGCTGAGTGCAGTGAAGCAGCGTTTGGGAAAACATTGTTGCGGTGTTCCGTTCTCTTCGTCTCCATTAAATTCACAACGCTCGGCTGCAGATCTGTTTTATCAGCTGTTCGCCGGCCGCCTTCTATTCCTGGTAATCACCCGCCATCTTTCGAGGGACCCCGAATAAGAAGATGGAATCACCAGACTGTGGCAGCAATGCAGGTTCTGAAGATCTTCAGATAAACACATCGGGGAAGTATAGATTATTGTTGTTTTCCAAATATAGTTATTTTAACCACGAATTTGTCATTAAAATCACCAATGTACAGCTGTTTATCGTTGTTCATCTACAGAATAGCAGATATGTAGCAGATTCAGTATTGTTCAGGATGAACCTCGGGGACCTTCTACAATGATTAAATATTTTATTACAGTTTCGAATGAACACTATCAAGGGAAAACTTCCACGTGGATGATTATTGAATTCCTCCCCTCTTCTTCGAGCTAAATGAAGGAAATTTAATCTTAAGATTTATCTTAACCACATCCAACTACAACTAAGTTCACTGATCGGGTTTTGAACCCAAGTTCCCATTAACGATCATTCAGTTGCCCTTAAATTAAATCCATATACATATTTTTACGATATTAATCTACATAATAATCCATCTTATTAATTTTCTTATTAATCTACATAATAATCCATCTACATATTTTTACCTCCTTACGATATTCTTCTTCTTCTTCATTGGCTCAATAGACCGATGGTGGGCTAACGCTCTACAGTCATGTTAGACCGAGACCTACGCTTTAAAGTAGATTCCGAACTACTGTAAACCTCCATGGCACCACCGTGATTCGAATCCGAAAATTAAGGCATTGAGCGCCACAGCGTTATTCACTCGGCCGTGAGGCCCCTCTATTTAAGATATTTACATGAGCTAAATGAAATAAATAGCCAATTGAATGTTAGAAACTTCAAAATAAATTTACTAAAAGTCACAATTATGTTTATTGTAATGCATGGTCTTCTATTTACTAATAATAAACTCACATCTACATACGTTATTTTAGTTTAGCATTGTTATATTTAAATATTTAATGTAATATAATTATTATATTTAACTTCTCTACTATTTATCATGAATAAATTCGTATCTCATATATATATATATATTCGGTGCATAACGAGTTAACTTGTGAAAAGTTAATTTTGTCTGTACTAAAACGATTACTTTGAGAATACCTTGTAATATTTTAAAGAAAACACGAGTTCTTACGATACACACGATATCTCCCAAATTGCAGCATTCACCTTTACCACAATATGAGGTTTTACAGAGATTTAATTCTATGATTTGAGAGAGTTTTTTTTTTTTTTTTTTTTTTTTTTGAGGTTTGATTCGATGTCTTTCTTTACCCAAATGATGGGGAGTACTTTGTTATTTACTGTAATTTACCGTTATTTTTTACTTGCCTTAAGCGCTTACTACAGCTTTTAAGTTATTTTTCAAGAGGAAAGACATTTCAATCATGTGAAGCTGTAGACATTTTTATTCATAACAGTAACGGTGTAACGCAGGGTAATCTAGAAAAGCTCTGACAATGAATTGGAGAATTTTAAATACAATTCCGATCTGATTTCAATCCAAATGGTTAAATTTATATTCCACTTTTATGACAAAAAATATATATAAAACAAGATATTTTCATTTTTTTTATTTACATATTTCTGAAACAATATTATACTTATAGAAGTCTGATCTATTTAATTGTTAATGAAGCTGTAGCTGCCTTTAACTTGCAAATCGGCTTTCCATTCCATCTGTTTCTGATAAAATTTTCCTGAAATTCATTAAAGTGCATTTCACCAAGTTTTCTATTAGAAGTAATGTAATTTATTCAGTATTTCAAAGACCTTTCAAGTTTTGAAACACAGATATTTGTCATTGCTTTACATATTCCTTTTACGTTTGTTAACTTCACATTTTTGACGACTTCATACCAGAACCTATTTACGCACTTCATACCAAGAATGGTCTTCATAGAGTGTCTTTATATCAGAACCTATTTACTAACTTGATATCAAGGATGCTGATCATACAATGTATTTATACCAGAACCTATTTACTGACTTATACCAAGGATGGCCATCATACAATGTATTTATACCAGAACCTACTTACGTCCTTCATACCAAGGATAGTCGTCATACAATGTCCTGGTACAAGAACCTTGTTTACTGACTTCGTATCATAGATGGTCTCATACAATGCCTTTATACCAGAACATCACGCTCGCACATTAAAAAAAAAGTTTTTGGCGATATTTTCAGTTAGCTACTTTTGGTTTTCTTCTCATTTTTCTCATATGTATCAAAATTGGAAAAATAAAAGGGAATTGGAAAGACAGAAAACATTTTTTTTTTTTTTGGAAAACCGAGATGCACTTCTGAAGGTGGGAGGAGATTTTTTTTCCCGGCTCTTGATGGCAGGTCATACGTTGTTTATAACAATCTTTTCTGCTGAGTTTGTGCCATTGCAGAAGTAAAAATAGATAAATGGGGAGAGGTGTCATCTCCGAAAGGGCGGCGAGATCTATACGGAGAGAGGGGGAAAAAGTGCGAAATGTGCACGAGTTCATTTTTTATTTTTTCCCCCAAAAGTCTTTTTTTTTAATAATGTGAGAACACAGACGCATTCAGACACTTTCTTGCATAAAGTGTCTGAGCATAACATTAATTACTGCAGTTCGGAATTAATTATTTTTAAAAAATAGGTTTAGTTTTAGTTATATTTTTAGATTAATATTTCAAATTCATTATGTAATAGAGTAATAATTAAATTTTAAATGGGTTATTATTTGCGGAATTACTATATGTTCTGTTCTATTTTTACCTACTGCAATGTTAATGGTTATTTTTTTGTCTTTTTAATTATTCAAAAGGAGTGATTTGGTTTTGTTTGTTGGAATATTAGGATTCTGATATAGGCATATTTGCGCAAAACCTGACAAATAAGTCAAGGCTTAAATTTTCTTATTTAAACCGGGTAATTACACCAGCTTGATTAATAATTTGGTGATAAAGGCCATCTATTGGGCTTGAGCAGCAAAAAAAAGTAAGTAATAAAAAAAAATTTAAAGTCAATTCCTACTTTTTTCACTCTATTGCAAAAGTCCTTTATGAATAATTTTCATTCATTTTATTATCTGGCGCCATCTATTGGTAGATACATGCAACTTAAATAAAAACCCTGAAATTAATGAATTAAATTTAATTACTGAATTAATATTTGGAAAAAACTGTATTAACAACAAGTGTCATCCACTACAAGTTCAAAAAAAAAAATGCATTTGAACTCGAGTGGATGAATAAAAGTATTTTAAGAACGATTGAAAATTTGAACAAGATATATATAGGGAGAGTGTGAGCTAATAGAAGGAATTGGAAAAAAGGAGGCACAAATTTCACATGAGCCGCACTTACAGAGATTCTTTTCAGTTTGCGTTATTCTCGAGGGTCAACATTTGTGGTAGAAATGATCTTAGCACTAGCAGTGCTTAGGGATCGAAGCAGTGGTGATCTTTTTGCCAAACGCTTAGCGTTTCATAGGCCAACGGATAAAATCGTAAATGTTTAGCATTGAGAAAAAAAAAACCATGTAAGGTACTGTAAAGTACCATGTACTGTTATGTCCTTGCAGTGCTTCTGTCCTAGATCTGTTCAAACGTCTTTAGCTAGAATAAGGACGGGCCACACTAAGAGTTTGACCTTCAATGGAGTCGAGAAGACATATATCCTTTGTCATTGTTCAAGCCATCGCGTCTCCCTCTCTTTTCATCGATTGTATTGGTGCCTCTGTGAGGCAACTGTTGAATGAGGGGGAGGACCGTTTACGATTTATTGATGCAACATGATCTACTGGACTTGGTTTAGGATTCTAAGTCAAGGGGATACGCAACAACACCTGTAAGAATTAAATATACAAAATAAAATGTCTTATTTATTATGAAAAAGACATTTTTTTAAAAATAATAAAATTAAATGTAATTAGTTAGAGTTATTATGCTCTGTATAATATTAAGGCATAATACAATATCACGCTAAATTATATCGACATAGCAGAGTTTTGTAATAATATCACAATAAAATTTCGTTGGATTCACTATGGGAAAACAGATTCATAATAAAAAAAAAACTAATATGTAATAAGCTTTCTACTTGTAGAAAATTACAAAGACTCAATGGAGTCCAGGCAAAAGTGCAAATATCCTCCTTTGATTTGGTTGCTTATTTAATTTTCAATGAAAGTAATTTTTAAAGTGTTTTTTTAACATGCTATCAACACTGTATGGGTCCTAATGACCGAGTGACTAGCTCTCTAGAGTTGGATATCTGAGGTTTTCGGGTTCGAGTACCTAATCTAAAATGACTGTTGGCCGTAGGATTGACAATTCCACCCCGTAACAAGTAATATAAATTTTTTTTTTTTAATGGCAATTCCTACTTTTTTTCACTATATTATGCAAAAGTCCTTTACAAATAAAGTTGAAATTTTCCTCTTACATCTGGCGCCATCTATTATTAGATATATGAAACTTAAATAAAAAAATTAAATGAATTAATAAATTTTAATTAATAAATTAATATTTGAAAAACTGTATTAACGTCCAGTGTCATCCACTACAAGTTCAAAAAATGTATTTGAGCTTGAGGGATTAATAAAAAGTATTTTGTGAACGATTGAAAATTTGAACAAGATATATATAAGTGAGAGTGTGAGCTAATAGAAGGAATTGAAAAAAAAAACATCTCCCGTTTGGGAATCTGTCAGTAGGCAGACGGCCATGGCCCACCATGAGACTCTTGCGCTATTAAAGAAGCAACTTGCTGTATTCGTGCATGTTATAATGGATGTTTAATTTTTGATAATGGATGCTTTGTTAGAATATACTCCTGTGTCTGTGATAATGCATACATCTGAGGGCAAAAAGAGAGAAACCTGAGGGATAGCGTGTATGGTTTACGAACCAGTTTAAAAACCAGGTTTAAGATTTAAAAAACAAATGGACCAAAATTTTCCGTAAATGAGAGTAATAATTCTGGAGATCGGAATACTCTTTCGTTTAGATGGAGACCAGGAGGGGGTGGGGGAAGGGGGTGCAAGTATAACCCTGCAGATGCCTCCCTTTGGACTATATTCTTTTAAAATTCTAGTGATAAATATGGGTGTAGCATAAGCAAGCAACCTATAGTATAGCAGTATAGCTGTCTTGGGAAAGGATAAACATGCCACACATCTGTCATTGTACTACCCAGTTAAATTAGATCGAAGTTATCATTAAAATTTTAAGAAAAGCCACAACTAGTTCAATAAGATGCTGGTTAATGTGTTGCGCTGCTCCAAAACATAGGATATCCTGATGGCAAATTAGATAGCACTCTTGCCTTTGGTTCTTTAGGTTCAAATCCTGGCGGTTGCATGGATGTATTGTTAATGGTTCAGAATCCACGTTAAACTGTATATTCCGGTCTAATTAGCCTAAAGTGTGTAAAAATGACCCACAGCGACGAATCAAACAAAAAAATAGGTTGACTTGATAGAGATTGCGACAAAATGTAATGCAATATTAGTTCCGGAGTTTTCTAAATTTTCTCCAACAAGGAACACAACTGTTATTTCAGGAATGACAGTTATGAAATTATTTTATTTTCAAACAAAAATGCAAAAGCAAAGATACTTTTAACATTTTCTTGTCTGATGAGGCGATAATGTTGACACACCAGAGTTCTGTTTTTGTAATGTAAAAATGTCAAAATATGTGTCTTGCTCCGAGAACATTAAGAAAAAATTCTCTATAAGAAGTAGAAAACATATGTAAAATATTTTAGCAATACATTTATGCTATTAAAAAATAAAACCATAAGATTTGAAACCTTTCTGGCCGCATAACGAAAGCTGCACCTCATAAGTTACGGAGTACTTATCTAAAAATAAAAAAAAAAAAAAAAAACGTAACTAAAGATGAGAAGGGAATTGTATGGGACGAAAAAAGAAATAAAAGTGTCACCTCAGTCATCATCAGCGAGTCTTCTCTTTCTTCCATGAATGTCAGGACTTTGAGCAGAGAAAAGTCCGGACTGAACTATTTCTGCTCCCGTCGTTATCTGGCAGAGAATGGCCTCAGAAGGAACACCCTAATGGCCGAAAGAAAAATATGAATCATTTTTCCGAACGGCAAGGAAAAAAAAAAGAACTCATGCCAATGCATTCGAATCGACTTTGCTTCGCTTCGATTTGAATCGAATTCCAGGTGAATTCCAAATTAAAGAACTTTCGCAACTGCCTGCCGAACTTTTTATAGTATTACCGGATAAAAAAATCTATTTCGGAAGAGTGTGGATTTGGACTAAATTTAAGTGATCTTGAATTCTCAGAAAATCGAATTCGTATCTTTGGATGAACCGCTTGCCAATCATTTTGTAAAGTTATGATACAATTTATGATTATTGCTGTTCATGTATATATTTTTAAACTTTTAGCATAAAATTCATGTGATACGTGATAAAAATATATCGATTCAGATTCGTAATTTTAAGCATTGTTATATTGGGGGCTTGATGACAGTGCGGATAGAGCTCTAGCGCTCGCTATCATTGTTTTCGGGTTGGAGTCAATCCTGGTGATGCCATGGATGTTTGTAGTGGTTCGAATTCACATTAAACTGTCGGTCCGGTCTAATTAGCCTAAAGTGCGCAAAATAATTACCATAGAGCGACAAACAAAAAAATATGGATAGACTTGAAGAAGATGACAAAATGTATTGCAATGTTAGTTCTGGTGTCTTCTGACATTTTCTCCAATAACAATCACAATGGGTATTTCAGTATTGGAATCGAACGAATTGCAGGTGAATTCCGAATTAAAGAACTTTCGCAACTGTCTGCAGAACATTTTATAGTTTTACTGATCAAAAATTGATTTAGGAAAAGTTGGATTTGGACTAAATTTATGTGATCTCGAATTCTGAGAAAAACCGAATTCGTATCTTTGGATGGACCGCATGCCAATCATTTAATAAAATTAGGTTACAATTTATAATTATTGCTGTCTTTGAGTATCTTTTTAATCTTTTAGCATGAAATTCATGTGATACGTGATACACTATATCGATTCAGATTCGCCGTTTTAATCATTGCCATATAGGGAGACCGAGTGCCTAGTGATCTGAGGCTCGGTACCATAGGTTTCAGAATCAAGTCCTGGTGGTGCCATGGATGTTTGTAATGTTTCGAATCCACTTTATGTCCCGGTCTAATAGGATCGTAGAGCGTTGTGGGAGTAGTGTTACTCGCGTCCGTAACATATCTTCAAGCTACACGTGCAATGTTAGCCCTGGAGTCTTCTGAATTTCCTCCATTTATAATCATAATTAATATTTTACGAATGACAACTATGCAAGTCTTTTATTTTCAAACAAAAATGCAATATCAAAGATAATTTTAAAACTTCTTGTCTGGCGAGACAAGGTTGATGCATCAAACATATTCAGTATTGTAAAAATGTCCGAAATATATGGATCTCGTTCTGAGAGCATTAAAAAAAAATTTATAGCAAAAAGAATAAAACATATGTAAAATATTTTAGCAATATATTTATACTATTAAAAAATAAAACCATAAGGTTTCACAATCTATCCTGGCTATATAACGAAAACAGCACCTCATTAATTACGGAGCACTTATCTAAAAAAAAAAAAAAAAAAACTAAAGATAAGAAGAGAATTGTATGAGACGAAAAGAGAAGAAAAACTGTCACCTCAGTCGTCATCAGCGAGTCTTTTCTTTCTTCCATGAATGTCAGGACTTTGAGCAGAGAAAAAAAGTCCGACTAAACTATTTCTGCTCCCGTCGTTATCTGGCAGAGAACGGCCGCAAAAGGAAGACCTAATGGCCGAAAGAAAAATATGAATCATTTTTCCGAACGGCAAGGAAAAAAAAAGAACTCATGCCAATGCATTCGAATCGACTTTGCTTCGCTTCGATTCGAATCGATTCAAATTCCAGGTGAATTCCGAATTAAAGAACTTTCGCAACTGTCTGCCGAACTTTTTATAGTATTACAGGATAAAAAAATCGATTTTGGAAAAGTGTGGATTTGAACTAAATTTAAGTTATCTTGAATTCCTTGGAAAAACGAATTCGTATCGTTGGATGGACCGCATGTTAATCATTTTGTAAAATTATGATACAATTAATAATCATTGCTGTTTATGTCTTTTTAATATTTTATCATGTAATACGTGATACACTATGTCAATTCAGATTCGTTATTTTAATCATTACCATATAGGAGGCCGAGAACCTAGCACTCTGAGGCTTGATACCATAGGTTTCAGAGTTGAAGTTCTTGCGGTGCCATGGATGCTTGTAGTGTTTTGGAACTCACTTTTAAACCGTAAGTCCGGGTCTAATATTATAGTAGAACGTTGGGGGGATAGTATTACTCGCGTCCGTAGCATATCTTCAAGCTACACTTGCAATGTTAGCTCTGGAGTCTTCTCTGGAGTCTCCATTTAGAATCACTTGCTATTAATAATTCAAGAATTACAATTATGTAATTTTTTATTTTCAAACAAAAATGCAATAGCAAGGATAATTTTTCCATCATCCTGTCTGATCAGGTCTCGAGGTTGACACACCAGATTTCTGTCCAGTATTGTAAAACTGTTCGAAACACTTATGTGTTTTGTTCTGAGAACGTTAAGAAAACACTTTTTAGAAAAAGTGGAAAATATATGTAAATTATTTTTGCAATACATTTATACTATTAAACTGTAAACCATAAGGTTTGCAATCTATCCTGGCCGTATAACGAAATCAGCACCTCATAAGTTACGGATTACTTATCTAAAATTAAAAAACAATTAACTAAAGATGAGAAGGGAATTATATGGGACAAAAAGAGAAGAAAGAAAGTGTCACCTCAGTCATCATCAGTATGTCTTTTCTTTTCTTCCATGAATGTCAGGACTTTGAGGAGAGAAAAGTCCCGGACTAAACTATTTCTGCTCCCACCGTTATCTGGCAGAGAATGGCCGCAAAAAAAGAAGACCTAATGGCCAAAAGAAAAAATATGAATCATTTTTTTCCGAATGGCAAGAAAAAAAAAAAGAAATCATGGCAATGCATTCGAATCGACTTTGCTTTGCTTCTATACGAATCGAACGAATTCCAGGTGAATTCCAAATTAAAGAACTTTCGCAACTGTCTGCCGAACTTTTTATAGTATTACCGGATAAAAAAAAAATCTATTTCGGAAGAGTGTGGGTTTGGACTAAATTTAAGTGATCATGAATTCCTTGGAAGATCGAATTCGTATCTTTGGATGGACCGTATGTCAATCGTTTATTAAAATTATGAACAATTTATAATTATTGCTGTTTATGTATATCTTTTTAATATTTTATCATGTGATGCGGGATACTCTATATCGATTTAGATTCGTCATTTTAATCATTGCCATATAGGAGGGCGAGTGGCTAGCGATCTGTGGCTCGGTACCATAGGTTTCGGGTTGGAGTCCCGTCGGTGCCATGGATGTTTGTAGTGGTTCAGAAGTCACTTTAAACCGTAAATATCGGTTTAATAGGATCGTAGAGCGTTTCGAGCGTTGTGTTATTCATTTCCGTAACATATCTTCAAGCTACACGCGTAGTGCTAAATGAGTAACAGCGTTGCAGCCCTTGCTTATGGCATAAAGATAACTGTCTCTGTA
Source organism: Caerostris extrusa (assembly GCA_021605095.1). Taxonomy (NCBI): domain Eukaryota; kingdom Metazoa; phylum Arthropoda; class Arachnida; order Araneae; family Araneidae; genus Caerostris; species Caerostris extrusa. The sequence goes on along the minus strand of BPLR01019671.1, from coordinate 102,115 downwards.
TTGCTTTTTTTATTTATTTAGTAAAACTTATGTATACATTTTTTGTTTCTATTTTAAAGGATTTTCATTTTCTAATTTTTGTTGCACCTTATAACATTGACATTAAAAAACTGTCTAAAGATTTCTTTGTCGCTTAAAATGTTTTTGTGACAGTTCACGTAATTATTTTTTTAATTATAATGTTTTCACAAAAAATAGTTATTAACTTTGAATATATTGTGTAAGCAAATAATTTCAAACGAATAATTGAGTTGGTTAATTACTTACCAAACAAATAATTTTTTCATCTTCTGTCTCGAAATCTACCTAGTGGCAGATTTCGAGACAGGAGATGCTCTCTTAAAGTAAAAGTGTTAAAGTGGTGAGACAGATTGTCTTGGTCCCGATGGGGTTGTTGCGCCAATAAAGAAGAAGAATATTTGTTTTTTTTCACACTAAATTTAGAAAATTGAAGCACTTTTCCTGTATGTGCAAGATTTTTTTGCATGATGAAACATTAATTGATGTGGCATGATGAAACACTAGTAGGAAAATGTTACGCTAGTATCATTGATGAAATATATTTATTTACTTTGAACATATTGGATTTTTGATATCAGAAGATTTAAACAGATTTGATCATATCTAACTTTGAATATATTTTTTGATATCTGATTTTTTTATTTTTTTGGAAGTAATATCGTTTTACACAAATGAAATAATTTGTGTCAACCAAAAATTACTTTCTAGCCTTATCTTAGATCTTAGTGGAAGATATCTTAGTATATTTACTACAGGGTCTCTATTCATGATTTAAAATATTCTAGCATATTTTCCTTGATTTACTTTGATATCGTTTTTTTTTAATGCTTGAAATTTCTTCATTGAAATAATAGCAATTTTTATTGCATATGGTTCCTAGGGTTTAAAGAAAAATTTTAAATGTCATAAAAAAAAGCAAAAATCCTTTATTGATAGAGAGACTTAAACATTGCTTTATCTTTTTTTTTTTATGCAAAAATTTATAAGACGGCAATTTATAACTTTGAAAACAAGATTTAAGAACTAAAAAAAAAAAAAGATTTTAAAACAGTATTTATATTATGAAAAAAATAAACAGGATTGTTGAATTATAGAATGTTCGATGTACACGAATCATGACAGCTGCCAGGTCCTGCAAAACAAGCTTCTAGATAACAATGCGTGTAACAGTTGTCTGTCTCTTGACAGAGATAAGTGTTGCTGATTTAGACACACTGACAAGAATACAACGTAACATTGTTAACTATAAATAATTAGCTATTGTGACAAATGAGTGAAAAAAAAGGGTTAAAAATAACTTTTGTATTTAAGTCTCCAACACGTCTATTTATTTTGCGACCCACATACAAACAAAAGGAGGCCTCACTTTGAACTCTCTCGTTGTCTTATAACTAAAACTGAAATTTTAAGTTTTAATCAATTAATTAGTTGATTTTACATTGAATTTTTTTAATTTTCTGACCCTTTTTTTTTTATATTAATAACAGTTTTGACAAGTAAGAAATTATTTTATTGCTATTGTTGTCTTTGAATGGCGGGCTTTTTGAAAGGAAAGCCAATTACCCAGCTAAGCCAACTATATAACAGCTTTAGTTTTAACCTGGTTGTATCCCGGGTTTCAGCACCCATATTTTTCTACAACAATTTAAACTCCTTTAAGGCCGACTGTTTACACACTCCTACCATCTCTTCGAGGCCCTAAGAAATGACATACCAGCCTATAGATTTATCATGCTGGTTCAATATAGCTTTCAGGGCGGGACTCCCAATCGAACTAAAACATATCCCTGGAAAGTGTCGCTTCTGGAAACTTTATTTGCTGTATAACGAACTGACTTCCATAAACACAACACACTTATTTCACAAGAAGCGTAATATTCGGCAGCTATTGAAACAATTGCTATTCGTACTCCTCTTCTGTAGGCCTTTGGAACCACAGGATTCAGGTTCGAATGTTTATTATGGACGTTTGTTAGTGGTGCGAAATTCACGTTAAACTGCAGGTTTCTGTCTATTTAAACCGAAGTATGCAAAAATGAAAGTAGAGCGACAAACCAAACCTCCTCTATAGGACCTAATGCTAAATAATAAGATGGCAATACACTCAAACAGACTAAAATTAAAATTATATGCCTCATTTTCTCTTATTAACTTTACTTTGTTCGTTTATTATAGCAATATTTTTGAACATCAGTGGATCTCGTGTTCTAAGTATATGTATTTTAAGTTCTATGCATTTATATATATATATACACTGAAGTGACAAAAGTCATGGGATAGCAATATGCAAATTTTCAGATGGCATAGCATCGCGTAGAAATGGTATAATAGGCGCAGTGCTTATAGAGCTTTCATTTCTGTTCATATATTATTCATGTGAAGAGGTTTTGACGTGATGATGACCGTGACGGGAATCAACAGACTTTGAACGCGGAATGTTAGTTGGAGCTAGACGCATGGGTCATGCCATTTCGAAATCGTTAGGGAATTCAACATTCCCAGATCCACTGTGTCAAGATGTGCCGAGAGTATGACATTTCAGGCATAACATCCCACCATGGACAGCGCATGGTCGACCGCCTGCACTTAACGACCGAGACCGGCGACGTCTGCAAAGAATGTCGTAAATTGTAACTATCGGACGTCTATCGAAACAGCATGGCTCAATATTCCTGCAGAAGACTTCCAACGACTTGTTGAGTCCATGCCACGTAGTTGCTGCACTTCGCCGGGCGAAAGGAGGGCCGACACGATATTAAGAGGTATCCCATGACTTTTGTCACTTCAGTGTATATATATACATACATACATTTGCATTCTGAGTTCTATGTATGCACCGAACAGCTCGCAGATGGACTATGAGGTAAGGACATTGCTTTCCGGGCAAATTTTTTTATCTCAAACAGAATAAAAGTAGCTTCACCCCAAATAACTGCACCCAATTTGCTTTCCATGAAGAAGATAAATCAGAAAATTCCCACTAAACAGCCTTCTGATGATACGAGAGACGTTTAGAAAAGGTGTCTGTATCGAATCGCCTTGTTTTTGAAATCTTTGGCAGCAACAGATACTAATTCGAACTTTAACCCACTCACCTTAACTGCACAAATTACCACTAAACTGTGAATTTAACCTATAATGATTTAGAATAAAATTTAATGGAAACAAAACATCTTGATAAACAAAAAAAATTTTTTAAATATTTATTATTCAATTCTTCTATTAGCTCACACTCTCCCTATATATATCTTGTTCAAATTTTCAATTGTTCTAAAATACTTTTTATTCATCCACTACAGTTCAAATACATTATTTTTTTTAACTTGTATTGATGACATTGGATGTTAATACAGTTTTTTAAATATTAATTCATTGATTAAATTCGATTAATTAATTTAATTTTTTTTTTTTAGATTTAAGTTGTATATATCTACCAATAGATGGGGCCAGATAAACTTAATGAAAATGATTTATCAATATTTTTCTCCAAATATAGTGAAAAAAGTAGGAATTGACTTAAATTTTTTTTTTATATATTATTTGTTGTACTTAGCTTCAAATGAAATTATTTTTATTATTTTTATAAATTTTTATTATTAAAATTAAAATTATTTTATATTTTTTTATATTACTTGTTTTTTAAAATTTTGATTATCAGTTATAATCAGTTCAGAGGGATAATATATATATATATATATGTACATATTAGTTATATACAATTTACAATTCCGGTCATCATAGAAAACATTAAGGCTCCACGTCGAGTAGAAAAAGAAAATCGTTCTGTCATCCGCCTTCCCGTACAAAGGGACACCCAAATACAACACACACAAAAAAAAAGACCGCAGACGACAACCCAGAGATAGTGCATCTCATTTTTATGAATCATTCCAACTGTCATTCTCTGAACTTGATTTTGGAATTATCATCAGGACTTGGCCGCCGACCAGGCACGTGACTGCCAGATAAGCGGTACAGGGGCTTCGCGGAGGCATGCTTCGCTGGACGGCTTCCAAGCACGGAGGGGAAAAAACAGTCCTCAATGGGCACTTTTACAACTTGGTGGTAGGCGCGAATTCTGCTGAGGACCAGGTTTCTGCCATAACGCACGGAATGGCGGCAATTAATTCTGCCGTTGGCGTTTTTTTTTTCTGCTACATTCTTTTTTTTGGATCTCAAAGATTATTGTTTTTTATATTTTACTTGATGGAAGGGGAGGGAAAAAGAACTTATGTCGTCCAAAACGGATTCCACAGACTTACACCTGCGAAAAGTTCAGGCAAAATGCCTAATACGCAGGATATTAGGTTTAAATTAGATTTTTCCCGGATGTTTTTCGCTACATTAAGCTTCGAGAAATTGTCGAAGGGCGCCAAAACGGGATGAAATAAGAATAGCCGAGACCCTCTGAATAGCTACAGATATATTAGATGATGGATATATTAGGCTTAGATGTTTCCGATAAGCACTGGCGTATGTTTTATCGCTTGAGTAATTAAAATTGCCAGACTAAACAGGTGTTAAGAAAACCTTATTATAATTATATATTGCGCTATGCGTGTTTGATTATAAATATATCTTAAATTCTATGTTTGGTTTGACCTTGCATTAAAGAACTGTTGTTTTCTTGTATCAGACCCTTTGACAAAAGCCATTAGCAATTATGGGGGCAGATATGTAACAGATTCAACGTTGATCTGGATGCACTATGGGTTGTTTTTATGCACCAACATTTTATCAACGCAATAGAAGATAGTATCTGGGAGTTTCAACTCTAATCCTTTCATTATCCTGGAACACAATGGAAGAGTTTAGTAGTTACCATTAACCGTTTTAAACATACAGTGTGGCTTTGCTTGTCGGGTTTCGAACCTGAATTTCCTAATCTTGAAATCTATTGGCTTTACTCTTTCAATTCTAGATTAATTATTTACTAATACTAGTACATTTGGATAAGCCTTGATGGACGATTGACTAGTGTTCGGTACCACAGGTTTCAGATTCGAACTCTGGCGGTGCCGTGAGTTTTTGTAGTGGTTCCAATCTACTTTAAACCGTAAGTGCTCGTCTAATATGATTGTAGAGCGTTGGTCGTAGAGCTGAAAATCCTACTCCGTAAAAAAGAAAGCATATTCTGTTTCGGTATCTGCCAGTAGGCCGACGGCCATGGTCCAACATACACGAAATGACAAAAGTCATGGGATTTTTGGCCCTAAGGGCAGCAACCCGACGTGGCATGGACTCAACAAGTCGTTGGAAGTCTTCTGCAGGAATATTGAGCCATGCTGTCTCGATAGACATCCATAATTGTGAAACGTTGATGGTGCAGGATTTTGGGTATGTCGTCCACGAACAGACCCCCTGCGATGATGTCCCATAAATGCTCGATGGGATTCATGTCGGGCGATCTAGGTGGCCAGATCATTCGATGGAATTGTCCAGAAACGTTCTTCAAAACCAATCGCGAACAGTTGTGGCCCGGTGACATGGCGCATTGTCATCCATAAAATCCCATCGTTGTTTGGGTACATGAAGTCCATGAATGGCTGCAAGTGATCTCCAAGTAGCTGAACATAAGCATTTTCAGTCAATGTTCGGTCCAGTCGCACCAGAGAACCAAGTCCATGCCATGGAAAAACAGCCCACACCATTACGAAGCCACCACCAGCTTGAACAGTGCCTTGCTGACAGTTTGGGTCCATGGTTTCGTGGGGTCTGGCACACTCGAACCCTACCATCAGCTCTTACCAACTGAAATCGTGACTCATCGGACCAGGCCCCGGTTTTCCATTCATCTGAGGACCAACCGATATGCTCACGTGCCGCACGAACACAGAGCGCTGCAAACCACGATGTCGTTCTGTCAAAGGCACTCTCGGTCTTCTGCTGGAATAGCCCAAAATGAAAGCCAAATTTCTTCCTCACAGTTCTAAAAGACAAGTCCCTTGTACGTCCCACATTGATTTCTGCGGTTATTTGACGCAGTGTTGCTTGTCTGTTAGAATTTACGACTCTTTGCAGACGTCGCCGGTCTCGGTCGTTAAGTGCAGGCGGTCGACCACTACGCTGTCCATGGTGGGATGTTATGCCTGAAATGTCATACTCTCGGCCCACTCTTGACACAGTGGATCTGGGAATGTTGAATTCCAAACTATTTCGGAAATGGCATGACCCATGCGTCTAGCTCTAACTAACATTCCGCGTTCAAAGTCTGTTAATTCCGTCGTGCGGTCATCATCACGTCAAAACCTCACATGAATAACTTGAACAAAATGAAAGCTCTGCGAAAGCACTGCGCATTTATACCTGTTCTACGCGATGCTACTGCCATCTGAAAATTTGCATATTAAATCCCATGACTTTTTTGTCACTTCCAGTGTAGACTGCAGTGGTGTCAGTAGTTAGTACACTGATATACAGAAATCAAATTAAAAACACATCTTTAGCAATTATTCAAAAAACTCTGCAAGTGATATTTAAAAAATGAATGTCATATTTAACTTAGAGAATGTTAAACGTTTTATTTAGTTGACTGCTGTTAAACGTTTAAAGAGTATGTCGTCCAAAACGGATTCCACAGACTTACCCCTGCGAAAATTCAGGCAAATGCCTAATACGCAGGATGTTAGGTTTAAATTTTTTCCCTTTCATATTGCTGATGTTTTTCGCTACATTAAGTTGTTGTCGAATGGCGCCAAAACGGGCTAAAATAAGAATAGCCGAGACCCTCTGCTGCAGATATATTATTGGCTTAGATGTTTCCGATAGGCACTGGCGTGTATGTTTTATCGCTCGAGTAATTAAAATTGCCAGACTAAACACGTGTTAAGAAATCCTTATTATAATTATATATTTCGCTATGCATGTTTTGTTGTAAATATAACTTAAATTCTATGTTTAATTTGAACTTGCATAAAAGAACTGTTGTTTTTTTATATCAGATCTAGAACTCTGACCTTTGGTATCATAGGCTTCAGGTTCGAATCCAAGCGGTAACATGGATGTTTGTTAGTAGTTCAGTATCCACTTTAAACTGCAGGTTCTGGTCTAATTCGCCTGAAGTGTACACAAAAATGACCGTTGAGCGGTCATTTTGGTAGGTGTTGTAGGTGCCGGACTAATTAGCCTTAAGTGTGCGCAAAATGAACACAGAGCGACAAACCAAACCACGATTGGTATATCAAACTCACTTGTAAAAAATTAAACTAACTCAACACGAAAATGAAAGAAATGGGCTTCAGTAACTCCATCATAAAAATAAGTATGAATTCGATAGGAAGAAAAAAAACCCGCGCAACCAATTTTTCGAAACCTGTATCAAAAGCATGACACCGTGAATATTCAGAAACATAAAAACGCTTTACGAGTCAATATATTCCAGTCTTCCGTAAGGAGTGGTAAGAGTTTAAAGAAATAAAGCCTTCAAGAGAGACGGAAAAAAAGAGGTTTTCCGGAGGTTCGTAAACCCTTCAGATTTTCTTTTCGGATATCCTCTGTTGTTATTATGGGAATAGAAAAAATATTGCGACAAAAGGGCTTATGTCGGGCTGGTGGTGAGGTTTAGGGTTTTTATTTTTGCTCGAGACAAAGAGGGATTTCTTTTATAACACTAGTTTAAAAAAAATTATTTCTATTATTTTAAAAAAAGTCGAAATCAATTGAGATATCTAGTTGAGTTAGAAGTTTTATAAGACAATTTATTTAAATAACTTTTATTGAGATATTTTACGTTTAGATTTATGCTCTTGTAAAGAGATTTCAGTGCATGCAATAATTGTGAAGTACGAAATGTTTCTTTTCTCTCAATATCAAATAACAGTATAAATAAATAAGAAATTTCAATATATTTTTGAAAGGAAAAAAATAACTGGAAATAAAAATGTTTTATTTCATTCAGTGCATTCTAACTTTAAACAGTTTTTTAAAGATTGGTTTGGTTTATCGCTCTACGGTCATTTTGCGCACATTTTATGTTAATTAGACCGGTACATAAAAATTTAATTTGGATCTCCAACCAGTAACAATCATCCATTCCATCACCAGAATTCGAATCTGAATCTTGAGCTACCCAACGTCATCGTGCTAGCCAATTGGCTATTAGGCCTCTCTGAATTAGGAGAGTTGGATATGAAAACTTCAATGTCTAAGTCGAATATAGAACATGATAAATTTGTAAGCTGGAATGTCCTTCTGTTAGATTACGTGGATGCTACCGTTGGGGTATTTTATTCATAACCATGATATCAAAATATAAATGCAATAACAATGGTGGTACTTCGACAACAATAGTGGTACTTGGTACACAATGGTGGTACTTGAAGAATGATGAATGTGCTACTTAATGAAGTAAAGCGTATCCACGATCAAAGGCCGAAGCCAATTGTGGAATGGAAGTGTCAGTTGGATGTTTGTTAGTCGTTCGGAATCCGCGTTAAACTGTAGGTCCCGGTCTAATTAATCTAAAAGTGTACACAAAATGACTGTAGAGCGGCAAACCAAAAACACTTTTTAAGTAGCTGGTATATCAAACTCACTTGTAAAAATACTGGAATATCATTCTGTTAGGATTATGTAGATCTGAATAGATGTCATTGGGGCATTTCATTCATAATATAAATACAATGACACAGTAGTGGTCCCTTGGAGAACGCTGAATTTGCTAAATATTTTTATGTCTTAATGGCGAATGAAGTAAGGTGCATACGCGATCTAAGTAATTGGTATATCAAACTTACTTGTAAAAAAAAAAATTAAACTAACTCAACACGAAAATGAAAGAAACGGGCTCCATCATAAAATGAAGTATGAGTTCGAACGGAAAAAAATAGTCGTGCAACCAATTTTCGAACTTGTATGAAAAGATGACGACCGTGAATATTCAGAAACATAAAAACCTTTTTACGAGTCAATATATTCCAGTCTTTCGTAAGGACCGGTAAGAGTTTAAAGAAATAAAGTCTTGAAGAGAGAGAGAAAAAAAAAGGTTTTCCGGAGGTTCGTAAACCCTTCAGATTTTCTTACGGATATCCTCTGTTGTTGTTATGGGAAACTGTGACAAAGGGGCTTATGTCAGGCTGGTGGGGAGGTTTAGGTTTTTATTTTTGCTCGAGACAAAGAGGGGATTTCTTTTATAATACTAGTTTAAAAAAAAGTGATTTCTCTTATTTTAAAGAAAGTCGAAATCAATTGCGATTTCTAGTGAGTTGGAAGTTTTTATAAGATAATTCATTTAAATAACTTTTATTGAGATATTTTATATTTCAATTGATGTTCCTGAAGAGAGATTTGAGTGCTTGAAATATTTGTGAAAGATTAAATGTTTATTTGTTTCTTAATATGAAATAAAATTATAAATAAAAAGATATTTTCAAAAGGAAAAGAATTACTGATGCTCTATTTTTGATGGAAATAAAAATGTTTTATTTTATTTAGTGCTTTTCTTACTTTAAAAATTTTTTTAAAAGATTGGCGTGGTTTATCGCTGTACGGTCATTTTCTGCACACTTTAGGTTAATTAGACCTGAACCTACAGGATATGTTTTCATCTAGAGAGATTTGAGTGTGTGAAATACTAAATGTTTATTTATTCATCAATATCAATTAAAAGTATAAATAAAGAAGACATTTTAAATTATTTTCAAAGGGGAAAAAAATAACTGATTCTGAAATAAAAGTTTTATTGCATTTAATGCACTTCTAACTTTACGCAATTTTTTTAAAGATTGGTTTGGTTTGTAGCTCTACGGTCGTCTTGTGCACACGAGGACTAAACAGACCAGTAACTACAGTTTAAAGTGAATTCCGAATCACTCATAAACATCCATGTCACCACCAGGGATCGTACCTGAAGCCTGTGAAGCTAAAGGCCAGAGCGCTAGCTAATTGGCCATCAGGCCGTTCTCTGGCCGTGGATATGAAATCTTCCGCTTCTTTGTTGGAGATAGACATAGTATATTTGTCAGCTGGAATGTCCTTCTGTTAGGAGCATATGGATGCTATCCTTGGGGCCTTTCATTCATAATCATGATATCAAAATAAAATGCAATGACACAATAGGGGTCCTTAGGAAAATACTCCACATTTTATATCTTAATGGCCAATGACGTAAGCTGTATTCACTATCTACGGCTGCCACAATTTATGGTATCCAGATCTAATAGCCAGTTTTCTAGCACTATGGTCCTTCGTATCACAGGCTACAGGTTCGAGTCTTGGCGATGGAATGGATGCTGGTGAGTGGTTCGGAATCCACTTTAAACTGTAGGTCCCGGACTAATTAGCCAAAAGTGTGCACAAAATGACAGTAGAGCCCCAAACCAAACCACGATCTATGGTGTTGGTATATCTAACTCAATAGTAAAAAAAAATTAAACTAACTCGACACGAAATGAAAGAAATGGGCTTCAGTAACTCCATCATAAAAAGATGTATGAGTTCGAATGAAAAGAAACCAATTCAAACAAATTTTTCAAAACCGGTATGAAAAACATGACGACCGTGAATATTCAAAAGCATAAAAACGCTTTACTAGTCAATATATTCCACTCTTTCGTAAGGACTGGTAAGAATTTAAAGAAATAAAGCCTTGAAAGAGAGAGAGAAAAAAAGGTTTTCCGGAGGTTCGTAAACCCTTCAGATTTTCTTTTCGGATATCTTCTGTTGTTATTATGGGAATAGAAAAGAGACTGTGACAAAGGGGCTTTTGTCACGCTGGTGGTGAGTTTAGGATTTTTATTTTTGCTAGAGACAAAGAGGGGATTTCTTTTATAATACTCGTTTTAAAAAAAAAAGTTATTTGTCTTATTTTAAAAAGAAAGTCGAAATCAATTGCGATGTCTAGTTGAGTTAGAAGTTTTATTAAGATAATTTATTTAAAAAACTTATTGAGATATTTTACGTTTCAATTTATTTTGTAGAAAAGTTTGAGTGCTTGCAATAATTGTGAAATTCTAATAAATGTTTATTTGTTTCTCAATATCGATTAAGTATAAATAAATAAGAAATTTCAAGATATTTTAAAAAGGAAAAAATAACTGATGTTCGATTCTGATGGAAATAGAAATGTTTTATTTCATTTAGTGCATTTCTAACTTTAAACAATTTCTTAATGCTTGATTTGATTTGTCAATCTACGGTTATTTTGTGCACTCAAAGGGCTAAACAGACCGGGATCTACAGTGTAACGTGGATTTTGAACCACAAACAAACATCCATGCCACCGCCGGGATTCCGACTAAAGCCTCGTTACTAAAGCTGAGATCTGTAGCCATAGCCATCAGACTGCTCTAAATTAGAGGAGTTGGATATGAAATCATCAATGTCTAAGATCAGGAGATAGAACATTATAAATTTTGGCTGGAATGTTCTTCTGTTAGATTATGTGGATGCTACCGTTGGGTGTTTTTATTCATAATCATGATATGAAATAATAAATGCAATGATACAATTGTGGTCGCTTGGATAATGCTGAATTTACTATATGTCCCTAATGCAAGTTCTATCACGATTTAAGGCGACGTAATGGCTTGAGTTCGCTACCTCTCTGGCCTTTGGTACCACAGGCTTCGGGTTCGAATACTGGCGCGTGTGGATTTTGTGAAGCGTTTCAGGGTACGTTAAGCAGTTAGTTCCGGCCTATTTAGAATAAAGTGTACGCAAAATGACCGTAGAGCGACAAACAAAATTACAATCTAAGTAGTTGGTATATCAAGCCTCGCACAGAAAAAAAATTAAGCCAACTCGACACGAAAATGAAAGAAATGGGCTCCATCATAAAAAGAAGTATGAGTTCGAAAGAAGAAAAATAGTTTTGCCACCAATTTGTCGAAACCGGTATCAAAAACATGACGACCGTGAATATTCAAAAACATGACGACCGTGAATATTCAAAAACATGACGACCGTGAATATTCAAAAACATAAAAACACTTTACAGTCAGTGTATTCCAGTCTTTCGTGAGGACTGGTGAGTTTAAAGAAATAAAGCCTTGAAAAGAGAAGGAAAAAAAAGAAATTTTCCGGAGGTTCGTAAACCCTTCAGATTTTCTTTTCGGATATCCTCTGTTATTATGGGAATAGAAAAGAGAAATTGTGACAAAGGGGAGCTTATGTCGAGGCTGGTGGGTGGTTTAGGGTTTTTATTTTTGCTCGAGAGAAAATAGTGATTTCTTTTATAAAAATTATTTCTCTTATTTTAAAGACAGTGAAATCAATTTACGATATCTAGTTAAGTTAGAGGTCTTATAGATAATTTAAAAAACTTTTATTGAGATACTTTACGTTTCAATTTATGTTCAAGTTTGAGTGCGTGCAATAATAGTGAAATACTAAATGTTTTTTTGTTTTTTTTTTTAAATATCATATAAAAGTATAAATAAAATAAAAATGTCAAGATATTTTCAAAAGGATAGAATAACTGATGCTCGATTTTGATCGAAATAAATGTGTTTTATTTCATTTAGTGCTTTTCAACTTTAAACAGTTTTTAAAGATAGGTTTGGTTTTTGCAGCTCTACGGTCATTTTGTACAGTTTGGAGTTAATTAGACCGGGATAATAGCGTGGATTTCCAACCACTAACAAACATGCATGCCACCCTCAGGATTCCAACCGTAAGCGTATGGTGAAAAAGGGCCAGCCAATTAACCATCGGGCGCGTGAGTCCTACAGAAGGACATTACGAACAGCAGTTGTTATATGATAACCACTGGCAAAAAATTTTACTTTAATGTAAAGTAAGGAATCGAACCTGAAGCCTGTGTTACCAACGGTGAGAACTGTTGCCAATTAGCCATCAGACTACTCTGAATTTGGAAAACTAAATATGAAATCTTCCTTGTCTCTGGCAGATATAGACATGATAAATTTGTCAGCTGGATTGTTCTTCTGTTAGATTATGTGGATGCTACCATTGTGGCTTTTTCATTCTTAATCATGATGTCAAAATATAAATGGCACAATGATGGTTCTTGGAGTATGCTGAACTTGCTATGTCTTAAGACGAATAACGTATCTGCAATCTATGACTGTTATGCATGGATGCAATATATGTAATAATGGTGCTATGCATGCAATAAGGGCCACTTTCCTAGCGCTTTTGATCTTTGGTATCATAGGCTTCAGGTTCGAATTCTGGTGATGGCATGGATGTTTGTTAGGGGTTTTGGAATCCACGTTATCAATATAGCCTAAAAATACACAAAATTGACAAACGACAAACAAACCACAATCTAAGTAGTTGGTATATCAAACTCATTTTAAAAAATTTAAACTCACTCGAAACGAAAATGAAAGAAATAAAGGCTTCATCATAAAAAGACGTATGAGTTCGAAATAAGAAAAAAAATTCGCGCAACCAATTTTTCCGAAACCGGTATGAAAAACATGACGACCGCGAATATTCAAAAGCATAAAAACGCTTTTACGAGTCAATATATTCCAGTCTTTCGTAAGGACCGGTGAGAGTTTAAAAAAGAAATAAAGCCTTGAAGAGAGAGAAAAAGAAGGTTTTCGGAGGTTCGTAAACCCTTCAGATTTCTTTTCGGATATCCTCTGTTGTTGATAAGCGGAATATAAAGAAACGGCGACAAAGGGGGCTTATGTCGGGCTGGTGGTGAGGTTTAGGGTTTTTTATTTTTTTGCTCAGAGAGAGACAAAAAAGGGGATTTCTTTTATAATAAAAAATTATTTCTCTTATTTTAAGAAAGTCCAAATCAATTGCGATGTCTAGTTCAGTTAGAAAGTTTTATAAGATAATTTATTTAAATAATACCTTTTATTGAGATATTTTACGTTTCAATTTATAGAAGTTTAAGTGCGTGCAATAATTGAAATACTAAAGGGTTATTTTTTTAATATCAAAGAAAAATATAAATAAATAAGAAAATTTCAAAAAAAATTAAAAGGAAAGGACAATTGATGCTGGATTTTGATCGAAAATAAAAATGTTTTATTTCATTTATTGCATTTCAAACTTTAAACAGTTTTTAAAGAGAGACTCGCCCTTGGTTACGTGATAGCCAACTTGTGAGAGAACGAAGGTTGAATTTCCGTGCATCGCAATTCGTTTTTGTAAATGAGTAGATTTCATGAAGGTTGCAAGTGTGTCTCGAATATGAGTGCTGATGAAGTATATATGCTGATGTAGTTAGTACACATGAGTGCTGATGGATATATGAGGGTTATGATCTTTTATGAGTGCTTTTTAAGAATTAGAGCGCTTTATTAATGTGTATGAAAATTGCGATAATTAAATCTACAATTTGGGCTTCCTGAATGGCTGAGTGGCTAGCTCCCTGGCGCTCGGGACCACAAGTTTCGAGGTTCGAGTCCCGGCGGTGCCATGGATGTTTGTAGTGGTTCAGAATCCACTTTAAACCGTAGGTCCCTGTCCCTAATAGGATCGTAGAGCGTTGCGGTGGCGCATTGTTACTCCGCGTCCGTGGCTTATCTTCAGAGTTACACGCGCCCCCTGGGTGGTAATGCAAAGTGAGTACGTCTGTGCAGCGCTTGCCTTAAGGCATCAATACAGCTGTCTAAGTGTTTGCCAGCTGCCTTAGAACAAAAAAAAAAAAATCTACAATTTACAAAATATTTTCCTTTATGATTAAATTTTTTTGGAGTTTTACGTGTTATTTGACTTGATGCCAATCTGCACAAAAGTATAAGCTATATAGCAGATTCAACGTTATATATAGGATCATTACACATGAATTTTTGTAACCACAATCGTAACTGACATCTCTATGGATGATGCATCCTTCTTCATTCTCAATCTCCCAGTGGAAAGATATTATTACCTATAGATTTATCATATCACTTAATCGACACTTAAGCTTTCGGTTCAGCTTCGTCTATCAGGTTTCTAATCTGTCACACCTAATTCGAAAATCCTATGCTATTCACCAAACCATATCGCTTTAGATATGCCGTTATTTAAGATTCCACATATATTTTTCATTAAAATACTAAGTATGTTGTAGTAAATAATAGTGAGTGTTGGGTGTGGTGTTGAGTTTCTGAAACCTGAAAAGTCGGTTCGGAAACCATACAATCTACTTCAAACTGAATTCTCCAGAGTTTTATGGGAGTGGGTATGGTAAACCATAGACAAAAAAGATTATGTTAACAAAAATTATTCTAAATAGTCGAAGAAGGTTCCTAGTTGAGTAAAACTATTTGATGATTCCCCCATTGAACAAAATTATTTAAAACTGGCGTGCACATATTTTTTAACATATTTCTTGTTGGAGAGTAAGTTGGGTTTTCCGAACTGAAAAATTTCCATTCGGGGGAGCCATGCAATCTACTTCGAACTGAATGTTCCAGAACTTTATTTCGGGGATGGGGATGGTAAAACCTAGACAAAAGATTCTTTTTTGGCAAAATTATTTAAATCTTCGATATAGGTATCTCATTGAGCAAAGTTATTTCAAGATTCTTTCATTGGAGCAAAGTTATCTCAAGTTTCTTTCATTGAGCAAACTAATTTGAGAGGGAAACCCACTGAACAAAATTATTTCAAACTGCCGGGTACATATTTTTCAATATACTGCTTGGATTTTCTTGATGGATAGTGAGTTGGTTTTTGATCTAAAAGAAATTCGGTTTGGGAGCCACGAAGTCTATTCCGAACTGAATGTTCCAGGGTTCATTTCGTGATTGTGCATGATAAATCCAGAAACCAAAAGATTCTGTTAGCAGAATTATTTCAAACTGCCGAGTACATATTTTCAATATACCGCTTGGATTTTTTTGATGATGGATAATTGAGTTGTGTTTCTTGATCTAAAGAAATTCGGTTTGGAAGCCACGAAGTCTATTCCAGCTTCAAACTGAATGTTCCAGGGTTCATTTTTGTGATTGTGCATGATAAAATCCAGAAACAAAAGATTCTGTTAGCAGAATTATTTTAAACCGTCGAAGAAAGTTCTTTCATTGAGCAAAATTATTTCAAACTCACGTGAGCATATTTTTTTATCAAATGGCTTGAAGTTTTTTCAGTGACCGACCCGCATGCTGTGAAGGCTAAAGACCTTCATATATAGATATCATTCGAATAGATATAAAAAGTATATAATCACAGCACATGAAATATACAAGGATTACCAACAACTTTACCTTACTACATAAAAGATATTTGTAAATACATATCGACATGGCAAATGTCTCACAAAATTTAAAGCCATATCTATTTCACTAACTATAGTATTTTTTACATTATTGTCAGTAGCACACTTATTTATTTTCGTGAATCTTTTACATTATGAAGCTCAAACACAACGCTTCATTTCTAATTATCTCGTTCTCTGCAAACTCTTGACTTAAAAAATTGCGTTCCTCATACCACTTGAACTCACTTCAGTTTGGAGAAAATCGTCCGATATCTTTCTCTTTATGAAAAAAAAAAAAAAAAAAAGAAAAATCTTTTCCCAGTTATTCACCAGGGGACGTTTGCTCAGCACTAATGGATTTACCGGAAAAGAAAAATTCGGGAAAACTTTTCTGTTCCTTTTTTTCGCATAAAAGTTTTTTCCCGGTTTCGCTCAGTTAAATACTATAAAGATATTCATAAATCATTGTTTAACTTTCTGGTAGAAAGGTTTTAATTTGTTCAGAAATATCCGGAGAAGTGAAGAACAAATTTTTTTTTTTCTGTCCACAAAACTATGTGTTTTAGAAGTTGAATGGTTCAATTATAAATGTGCTGTCTAATTGACTTCTGAAAAACTTTTTTTTTCTGTTTGTGTATTTGTTTTTAGAAACTTTGAAGTACGTCTTCTTCATGCAGGACCAATTTCTGATATATTTTCGTTTAAACTTTTAAATAACTGTATAATTAAGTGATATTACTTTTTCTTAACTAGTATTATTTAGAATAAATAATGAAATTTCCGACTTTTATAATCAAAGGGCATAGCGTTGGATCTCTTAACTGGTTTGTAGCTCTAGGTACTTTTGTGCACATTTCAGGATAATTAGTCCACGACCTACAGTTTAACATGGATTCCGAATCACCAACAAACCAAAGTGACCAGAGGGCTCTTCGTCTTCAACGCATTCTGTGCTTCCTTTGAACTGTTTATATCACTTCTCAAACATTTCTTTCATTTGGATACAGGAATGCTCACCAGAATGCCTTCTAGTAATGTAAAACAAGAAAAAAAATTGAAATTCGTAAGCCCCAGGAAATTTAATTTGAAAACTGGTCTGACTTTTTGATGCAGTTTTTAGTTCTAATGCAGCTGGCAAACACTTAGATTCAAACCAAGGCCAAGGCCAGCTGCACGGACGTTACTCTCTTAGCACTACCGCGGAGGTGCGTGTGTAGCTTGAAGATAAGATACTGACGCGGAGTAACAATATCTCCCGCAACGCTCTATGATCATGTTAGACCGGGACGTACCATTTAAAGTGGATACTGAACCACTACAAACATCCATGGCACCACCGGGATAGAACCCGAAATCTGTGGTACCGAGCGAAAGCGCTAGCCACTGGCCAATCGGGCCCTTGCCTGACAGTAAAATATACAAAAACAATACATAAAATATACAAAAATTACCAACAACTTCACCTTAATACCCAAATAAATATCGGCATTTAAAAATACATTCATAAATACATAACGACACATGAGAAATGTCCAACATTTTAAAACGATATCCATTTCACAAAACTAGAGTATTTTTTATGCTATTGTCAGTAGCACATTTATTTATTTTCACGAATCTTTTACATTCCGAAGCTCAAACACAACGTTTCATTTCTAATTATCTCTTTCCTAGCAAACTCTTGACTTAAAAAAAAAAAAAAAAAATGCCAATCCTCATACCACTTGAACTCACTTCAGTTCAGAGAAAAAAGTAGTCCGATATCTTTCTCTTTATGAAAAAAAAAAAAAGAAAAAAAGGGAAAAAAAGAAATTTTCCAGTTATTCACCAGGCGACGTTTGCTCAGCACTAATGGATTTTACGGAAAAACCAAAAATTTGGGAAAACTTTTCTGTTCCTTTTTTTTTTTCGCATATAAAAGTAAACCTTTCCCAGTTTCGCTCAGTTAAAATACTATAAAGATATTCATAAATCATTGTTTAACTTTCTGGTAGAAAGGTTTTTAATTCCAATTCAGAAATATCCGGAGAAGTGAAGAGAAAAAATTTTTTTTTTGTCTGTCCACAAAAATATGTGTTTTAGAAGACGAATGGTCCAATTATAAGTGTGCTGTCTAATTGACTTCACTGAAGAACTTTTCTTCAGTTTGTGTATTTGTTTCACGAAAATTTGAAGCAATATTTCTTAATGCAGAATAAATATTTCAAAAATATTTTTGTTTCAAACTTTAAACAACTGTATAATTAAGTGATATTAACTTTCAACTTGTATTTTTAGAATAAATTATGAAATTCCGCCTTTTTTATAAGCTATGGTATAGAACGTTGGGTTTATTTGAGATTTCAGTTTCAAATCCAAACGGTGAAGTTGAACTTGATTTGTGTAATGAACATGATAAATTTATAGGCTGAAAATTCTCAGGTAGTAAATAATATATATATATATGTATATATATATATATATAACTCACTCATATAGATTCATTCATTCACTCACTCTCTCATACTTATATAGACTCATTCACTCACATATGTATATTACATACAAGTTACACATACTGTTACTAATTCATCTTTTTAATTTATGTATCCACTAATAAAAAAAATCAACTTTTGTTAATGGTTCAAACTTCAATTGCTGAGCAGAAAATAAAATCGTTCTAGCGTGCTATTTTTTTATTTCTGTGTTTTAGTTTAAATCTAAACTTTGACAAATCAATTAACGGAAGAGAAGGTAGCTGGAAAAAAAAATAACGTATAATTAATTGCTTTATCGTTAAGAAAAACCATTTCACAGTCTTTAATTAAGATAATTTAAGTTGAAATGCAATCAAAGTAAAAAAAAATGTCAGCTAGTCACTGGAAGTAAAAGGTGGAAGAACATTTCTATTTTCACACTTTTCCCAAGAAATGTTTCGAGAAAAATTTAGAAAAATAGAATGAAAGAAAGCATAGCAAAGTGATATTTATTCTTTTAAATAAATGTTTAGTAAAAAAAAGTTATACTCACAAATGTTTTGCAGCAATTAATTTTTTTCTAAAGATCGCCTCCTAAATATTTAGTAAGTACTTTTACTTTTCCATGTAAATTTATAATTCGAAAATCAATAATTATGTGTGTGATGTATAAATGTCAATGTAAATATTGTTAAAAGGCTGTTTCCTAGATACATTAATAAATGTTTGGATTATTTAATAATCAATTATTTGTATTGTTATTTGATTTATTGTCAGAGTCCGAAATATTGTTGAAAATGCATTTGTTATTAAGTAAGATGCCATTGTATTATAACAGAATGTTGAAATGTATGAATTATTGATTTTGTTGGAAAATTTGACGTATCTTCTGAAACGATTATTAAATGACATATTAATTAATAAGCTTCCAATAGAAAACAAATTGTTGACAATGTATGCAAGGTATTGCTATGATATTTAAATATGTAAATAATTGCTTTCTTTTACATTAATTAAAAGTATAATTCTTATAGTTATTTATTGTTTGACTAAAAGTTTCATGTTGGCAACAAACTTGGCAAAAACGAAATGCCTATTCTGGCCTTTGTTTTTTGGCATTCGATTGGCGGGTTTTCTATAAAAAAACTGAGTACACAAAAAGACAACTATTAAAAATCAAGAAAAAGTCTCAAGAATTTTAAAAAAATTGTCTCAAATGATTTGACAATCTGAAACGTGCCACACAAATAAAATATGTAGTTAACGCGCAGCAGAACTCAGGTTCAAATTCGCTGGTGGCCCCGTTCATCGGTGGCTGGTCAATCAATGCTTTCAAAACTTAAGGTATACGATTTTGACAGCGATATCTAAAGCTTCTTGAATTCCTTATTTAAACTGCCTTCCGGTTTTTTTCAGGGTTTTATTCCATAAGATATGCAAAATAAAGATAGTTACCCTTTTAAACACTTACCGGAAAGCAATGTCCTCCTCTCATCGCCCATCGGTTGGCTTTCATGACATACTAAAGTGGAACATAAAGTCCACCGATGTTCAACAATATATATATATACACTCAAGAGCCAAACATTATGACCACCCCTACATTCTGCAATGAACTCGCCTGGATGTCGTGGAAGGCACGTGATCAGGTGGAAGTGGTATTTAACTGGTATTAAGTGGTGGTATTAATCCGTGCCAAGGCGGGTTGAAGCTGTGTTGCGCGCCAAAGGTGGGCCAACTCGTTATTGACAGGTGGTCATAATGTTTTGGCTCTTGAGTGTATATATATATATATATATATATATATATATTGTTGAACATCGGTGCCTCCCACTTTTATAAAGAATAACAATTGTAATGGCAGGCATTGAGTTTCTTCTTACGAATTGAGTTTTATTTTTTATCTATTTGTTCTGTTACTCCCTATGTTCACCTTTTTTTGTTTACTGTTTCGATTGTTCTAGTCATTAACTAGTTTGTAATTCACTTTCAAAAGAGCTTTTATTTAAAATGTATCCTACTTTTCAGAAAAAAAAATTCTAATAAGATATTACCAGGCACATAAAGAAAGACAGACAGAGCCCAACTCGATGTTTTTTTTTTTTTTGACAAATTCAGTATTTATATGATGGGCTCTAAGGTCGTATTAGATAGATTTAATTTCTCTACGCAAAGCGTAGAGCGCACGAGGGCCACCAAGAAAATAGAATCTTTCCCCGAGATCTTGACGTCTTTAGATTTCATTCCTCTTTCCAGTCTTCAATTGATGCTTGAGAGATAAAAAGCGGGAAGATTTTTTTAAGAATCATCCACGACATTTAATTTTTTGTACAGTGTCTTTCTTTCACCGATCATTTAAGCATCTATCATTCGAAGAGACAGGTGATGATTTTTCAGTAATTTTTTTTTCTGTATGTTATCCGTTTGATACTACAAAATAGAATTAATTCTGAGTTCTTTAATAACATCTTCGTCTTTTTCACAAAATCAATCATATGTATTTAAAATTCGGATATTATTAATACATGATCACCACACACCATTTCCACCTCCAGCACCATAGGGCGCTGGCCTTTGATAGTTCAGACTTCAATCTTCCTGGGGGTGTTTGTTAGTGTTTTGGAATCCACATTAGACTGTAGGTCTAGTTCTAATCAGTCCAAAGTGTGCACAAAATGACAGTAGAGCGTCAAACAAAACAAAACCAAAAGTCTACCACCAGTTTTTTAACCTTTAAAACAAAATATCTTACATTTTTTTTTGGATTTCTTAGAATTCAAAACATCAAATCTTAATTGGATGAAAGCAAATGATCCTTACAAAAATCAATTTATTTGTTTAAAAGACGAAATTTTAGAAAATTCAAGTTTCGCTGTCATAATAATAAATGCTGCCATGTCTGTTGGAATCGGGTACGATAAATCCCTATACCTATAAATTCCATTATTGAGAAAGATAAGAAAAAAGAGAGTGCAAATCACTCATATGTTCGTTAAAACTTTCATTCCGAATCTACAATATTTTAAAAATTTTGTATCTTATTAATGAATATTCATATAATTCCGTTTTTACTATAAGACATTGAAACAATTTTATAAATTATTCATATTCTTACAAGTTCGAAATTCTTCATGTCCCTTTCTCTACTTGATTGGTTAAAGGAACCAAAAGCAATTCTCTACATAAAAGAGACAAGAAAAGTTTCATTGAGATTGAAAATGCATGATTCACCATTGTATTTGACGACATGGATTTCAATCTCTTATACAATTCACCATCCTCTCTGCAAAAGTTTGTATATTTTATGCTCTTTCCATTTGATGCTACTGTGTGCAGAGTGTCTTAATCCTAATACACTCATGTCCATAAATTAAGGATAATGAAGTTTAGGCAAAGAAAGAGACAGAAGCAAAACAAATTTGACCTATTTGTAAAGTCTATTTATTAAACAAAAGGTAAAGAGCAAAAAAGCTGCTATATGTTTGACATAATTAATAAAAATTGCAATTTTTTACTCCCTGGAGCAAATTTCAGAAAAGAACCTATTTACAAAAAACAGTATAACATGGTTAGTATGATGGTTAATATGGAGTATGTCTCCCGGACGATGCAATACAGGCCTTACAACGCCTAGGCATGCTGAGTATCAAATTATCAATCTGATCTTGGGGAATATTACACCACTCATCAAGCAATGCCCTCCGAATTTCCGGTTGACGGGTGGGAGGGTTGACGGGCTGCAATTCGTCGGCCAAGCATATCCCACACATGCACTATTGATTCAAGTCCGGTGAGTATGCTGGCCAATCCATACGGGTGATATCCTCCAATTGAAGGCATTCGTCTACAATGTTTGCACGGTGAGGGCGGGCGTTGTCATCCATAAACAGAAATTCAGCACCCATGGCGCCCCGAAACTTTATTTAATTATTTTAGAGTTCAATTTTTATAGAGAATTTTTAGAGTAGAGAATTTTATTTTTAGAGTTCAATTTCTGTGTGATTCTGAATTATCCTTAATTTATGGACATGAGTGTATTTCGTTACAGTTATTGAGTGGCATATTAACTGAACATTTTTATTTTGAATGATAAAATAAGATAATATTCTATTCCATTTCATTTTGTGTATTTAAAGGCCCTGTTTTATTTGAAAATGATATAATTATTAAAAAAATTTTAACTATAAAAAATATTAAATAAATAACAA
This sequence comes from Caerostris extrusa, assembly GCA_021605095.1. Lineage (NCBI taxonomy): Eukaryota > Metazoa > Arthropoda > Arachnida > Araneae > Araneidae > Caerostris > Caerostris extrusa. The sequence continues at coordinate 79,319 of BPLR01019671.1, read as the reverse complement.
TAATAATTAATATTAATCTACGACGTACTTTATAATATTCTCCTTCTAATCTACTTTCCTCAGACATACAACGATGGCATATAAAATAAATTCACTGAAATATCATGCCAAATATCGCCAATCACTCAGTCCAAAATTTCCACTAATTTAAATTCATTTCATCTACAAAACGTATGCCATGTTAATATTCATTAAATTCAACAAAAGTCAGATATTAAATAAAAAAATTGCATCAAATTTAAATATGAATAAACTGAATGGATAAAATACAAACTGTAAATAAATATATTGTTGTTTCTTACCCCACTCGGTAGACAGTAATAACTAAAACCAAGTCCAAAAACCCATGTGGTCTTATGGAAGGAGGGAGGGGGACAGCTTCTGTTGTGATGGATCCCCTTTGTAGGTAGAAGTCTGACTTGGATCCATGGCACTGAAGGAGGGCAGTGCCTTTAGCAAAAAAAACTTTTAGGGAGCTACATACGTGTGAAACCCGGAAAACTCCCACCAGGTAGTCTCACTCACGAGGCAAGAGGCTGAACATCACAAATGCATCGAATCTCTTCGTTTTTTGAAACAGTGTCCACAACAAAGCCGCCAGCGGATGGAACCTCCCCGCCTTATGCTCACCAGCGGAGCGCATTGCCATTGAGCTACAAATAAATATATTAAATAATTTATAAACTATAAATGAGAATAATCATGCACAAAGGACTATTATTTCATTTTATTTTTTATTTCATGCTTCCGTAATAAATAGTTTTAATATAATAAAAAGAAATAGTTATAAACTTTTTTCTAATATACACCAGTTAAAAAAATATTTCCTATTTTTATCGTTATTAAGTTACAATCGCATAATTTATGACTTTATTTTGTTATTTAAAATTCAATGCAACAATTACATGGGACATGGATTAATTTACTAGTCTACAATACATATTCTATGCAAATGTTGTTCGCTAGAAATGAATTCCGTTCTTCGTTGCAATTTAATTTTTCCTTTTACATAAAATGTTGCGAAATAAAACTAGTTTGCTCATGAAAATAATTTTTTTAATTAAAAGTTGTAATCAAAAATCTGCTTTTTGAAACAAAATAAATTTCATTTTATTGAAGTCTCTTTAATTAAAAAAATTATTTCACTAAAAGTTAGTGAACAAAAATTGAAAAAGCAGATAAAAAAAATTCTTATTCATAAAATTCCACGTTTTAAAGTAGGCAGCAGTTGCCTAATTTAGTTCAATATCAAAAAGTAGAACTGAATTTTATTAATTATTGTAGACAAAATATTATTCATATTAGTCTCAAAGAAATGTTTGATAAAGTTTATCGAATTTAAGTCGAAGTATATGTTCTTTCTGATGTTTTTGACAAACTTCTTAATTTTTTTGAGAAATTAATTTTCTTTTTTACTGAATTAGCTGTTTAATAGTTTAGCATTTTGTTATTACATTTAATAATATTTTTAACATTTTCTTATTATATTTAGTAATAATTTAATATTTGTAGTTATATTTATAGTAATAGTTTAACATTTTGCTATTTACGTTTGCAATTAGCATTTTAATAAAATGAAAGAAAAATTAATTTTTTTTAATAAACAGAAAATTATACAAAATAAAAGAATACGAATTTAATAAAATTAAAAGGAATAAGGAAAAAAAAAAAAAAAAAAAAAAAAAGTTTTCTGTCACATCAAAGAAAATCCAGAAAAATCATCAGCTCATAATAAAAATAAATACTTAATAAAAACTGATTAATTAGTTACATTTTTTATGAAGCAATTTTGCAGCATTTTGAGTAATTCTTCAAAAAAACGAAATTAAATATTTTACTGTTTAAATTATAATATTACTGATAAATCTAGAATAAATAAGAAAGAAATAACTTTTCTTTTTCCTAAATGTGCAATAGTTTAACATTTTGATATTTCCATTTATAATTCGCGTACTAATAAAATGAAAAAAAAAAAAATTAAAAAACCAGACAAAAACAATTTTAATAATCAGCTTATAATAAAAGTAGATAATTAAAATTGAAATAATCATTTACATTTTTTTATAAAACAATTTTGAAACACTTTGAGTAACTCTTCAAAAAAAACCCGAATTAATTATTATACAGTTTAAATTATAATATTACTGATAAGTCTAAAATAGTAACATTAATCATAGTTGTATAAATATATCTAATTTTTTATTGATTATAATTTTCATTATTTTTTGGTGAAATAATTCATTAACTTGGTTTTTATACAAATACATTTCTTTTCTAGAATTTTTTAAATAGTTTAACATTTTTGCTATTTGTATTTATAATTAGCATATAAATAAAATAAAATAAAACTTAAATTTTTTTTCTTAAGAAAAGAAATTATATAAAATAAAATGAATATAAATTTAATAAAATCAAAGGAATAAGGAAAAAAAAAAATGGAAATTATATTTCACAACAAAGAAAAACCGAGAAAAATTAATTTTAATCATCAGCTTTTTAATAAAAAATAGGTAGATAAAATAGAAAACAATAGGTTCAGATTTTATTAATTAATAAAATCTGAATAATTATTTACCTTTTTTTTTTTTATGAACATGCGCGCTTAACAATATTTTTTGAGTAACTTCCCCCCCCTTCAAAAAAAAAACGAAATTAAATATTACACTGTTTAAATTATAATATTACTGAAATCTAGAACAGTAACGTTACTCATAAATATTTTTTTTAAATTTTTTTAAACGATTGTAATTTTTTATTTTTTGACAAAAATAATTTATTTGGCTTGGTTTTTAATGATAAATACATTTCATTTCTAGGAAAATTCAAATAGTTTAACATCTTGCAATTTTTTATAATTAGCTTATTAATAAAATGAAATAAAAATTACATTTTTTTTCTTAAGAAAAAGAAAATTAATATATATATATTTTTCTAATGCAGCTGGCAAACACTTAGACAGCATGTTAACTAAATGGATGCCTTAAGGCAAGCGTTGCACAGACGTACTCACTTTGTTTATTACCCAGGGGGCGCGTGTAACTTGAAGATAAGCCACGGACGCGGAGTAACAATGCCCCCGCAAGCTCTACGACCCTGATGATTAGACCTACGCTTTAAAGTGGATTCGAACCACTACAAACATCCATGGCACCGCCGGGATTCTAACCCGAAACCTGTGGTACCGAGCGCCAGAGCGCTAGCCACTCAAACCATTCAGGCCCAGAAAATTGAATATAAATTTAAAAATCAAAAGGTGTAAGAAAATCAAAAAAGGAAATTGTGTTTTATAGCAAAGAAAACAGAAAAAAAAACGATTTTTAATCATCAGCTCATAATAAAAAAATAAGTAATTAATAAAAACTGAATAATCATTTACATTTTTATGAAACAATTTTTTTAAGCAACTTTTTAGTAACTCACTAAAAAATTAAATTGAATATTATACTGTTTAAACTATAATATTAATGAAAAGTCTAGAATAGTAGTAACATTACTCATAATTTAATTGGCTTGGATTTTTAAGATAAATACACTTCTTACCTAGAACAATTGTAAAAAAGAATATCTTAAATGAAAAAAATGTGAACTGAATATTTTTAATCTGTTAGTATTCTTTAAAAAGAAACTTCTATTTAATTCAAAAAGCTTGTAAATCTCTGATACTTAGAAATAAATGAGTATTTTGTAATTAATTTATTCAAGCAATGATAAAATATGTTAAAATTGGTAGTACTACTTTTTGCTTTTTGTAAATTATTGATCTATTTGTGTTTCGATGCGAATTTTATTTACTTTTTTTTAAAAAAGAAATAATTTAATAACATTTTGTATATTTTGAAATTATAAAGAAAGGATTAGAATGATACAAAATAATTGGAATGATATTTATTATTAGTTGAATTTTCGTATATATATGTTTAAAGTCTGTTTTTTTTTTTAGTGATCATTTTTATTAATGATTAAAGGTGGTAGATAATTAATAAGTACTATCTGGTTATGCAAATTGTTATTTTTTTTATTCAATGTTCTTAGACATTTACTTTGTGCGAAATCCATCCTACTTACCATGCAAAAGCTGTTTTGTTACAGATAAAAGTTAATGCTTTGTAAACATAACGCTGTGCATATTTTAAATGAAGAATTTATCTAATTTATCCAGGAATAGTCTGTTTATTTTAATTTAAAATTCCATTAACTTGTTGAAGGGGTATATTGAAGATCTTTTTTAACCTTCATTTCCGTCATTTGATTATTTCTATAGTTGAAAGTTAAAAGTTTTTCTTATTTTATTTTATGTATGAATTTAATAATGCCCAACTCGCAGCTGAGTGATATCTTTCACAGGAATAATCAGTTCGAATCCGCTGATGGTATTCGATGCCGTTACTGTTCAGAAAGGCAAATACTTGATAATAATCTAGGTGACGTTTTCAGCATTGTGGGACTTTTCTAAGTTTTCTCCCATATGATATGAAAATTTGGGGCAGTTATTCTTATGAAAGTTCTTCCGGAAGGCAATGACATCCCTTGATTATCCGCCGATCAGCTGTTCATAGCATACATTAAAAAAAAAACAGAACTGCCCCAACCTTTCCTTCCTTCCATGACACCAACGCTGGATTCTTATACTTGATATAGATGTTGCTGTCAACCAAGTCGAATAAGAAACAACACTTTTAAGAAATTGATTTTATGGCCATTTGCAATTTTTCAGCTATTTTTCCATTTGGTCAACACGGTACGTAAAAATGCAGATTTTTACATAATTATATGTATCTCTGTGTCACATATTTCTGTCAAAATAAAATCTTTTAAAGGTTAAATGAAAGCTATTTTATGCTTTTTAAGCCATGCTTTTCGTGACATTTTCGACACTTAATTTCTTCGATGCGCACGAATGTATTTTACAGTATTTTTTGAATTTATGTTAAAAATTATATCTCGTTTATTAAAGATTTACAATTATCAACGAATTATTATTATTATTAATTACTTCAGAAATTGATTTTATGGCCATTTGTAATTTTTAAGCTATTTTTCAATTTGATCAATACGGTAATTAAAAATGGAGATTCACATAATCATATTTATTCGTTTGTCACATATTTGTGTCAAAATAAAATCCTTTAAAGTGTAAATGAAAGCTATTTTATGCATTTATGTCATGCTTTAGTGACACTTCTGACACTTAACTTCTTCGAAGCGCAATTGAATGCTTCTTAAAACTACCTACACTATTAAAAATCCGACGACTTACAGACCTGCCCTGCTCAATTTTTATCAAACCACCCAGTTAAATCTCTCGAAAACTTTCCAAAAGAGTTGAAGAATGTTTCTTTTTCATCTCCACCAGGTGAGGTTTCTCATCTTACCTTTCCATGAACTTATCACTTTTCTTATCAAAACGAAAACACCCTTGAGGTACTTAACCTGCGTCTCTCTTAACCTGAAATTTTTTTTAAAAAGAAAACAAAAAATGCGCGAAAAGCCATCTATTGACTTCTTAATTCCATCCCGCGCCAAATTGGAAAATTAATCATGGTTTTGACAGCGTAAATTGCGCCAAGCTTACGCTTTTAAAATAACAAGGAACCCGAGGGTTTCGCTGTTAATTTAGCGCGCAAGAGATTAGAGTCTTTGTCTCCTTACTGAGTTACTCTCCGAAAGGGGATCCTTTGTGGGCTCCTTTTTTTTTTTGTTCTTCCTCCTTCGCCTTTTGCTCATTTTCTTTCCAAAGTGATTATTGAAATTCGTGACGAACGTCCTTCGAAGTAATTTGTTATCGAATTGTTTTCCCTGGGGCATTGGGGTTTATTATCATTAGAGGCGCAATTAATTGACTTTTGTTTTGTTAGCACTGTAATGCAGGTTCAGTTAGAAAAAAATTTCTTTAAAAGAGAAATTTCAGTTAAAAAACAGGCGATCGTCAGCTTTATAAATTTAAACGATGGAAAACAATCATACGTGTATCATATTACGTTATTTTTCATACTTACTTAGATAATTGGAATGCGTATTTAACCAAAGTTTGCATGTAATAATTTTACAAAGCTATTGAATATATATCTGAAAAGTATAAGCATTGCTGTATAAAGATAAGCATTGATATATAAAAATAAGGACTGATATATAAATATTAACATTGATGCAAAAAGCATATATAAGCATTGATATATAAAGATAAACATTGATGTAAAAAGTAGATAAGCATTGACGTATAAAGATAAGCGTTGATATATAAAAAAATAAGAACTGATATATAGATAAGCATTGATATATAAAAATAAGCATTGATGTATAATGCATAGATAAGCAAAGATACGCATTGATGTATAAAGTAGGGATAAACATTGACGTATAAAAAGATAAGAAGAAATTAAAACATTTAATTTGTGAGTTTTGTTAAAATGTTATCACCTTTTAAAATTTAAAACACAAATTCAATGAAATATTGCATAAATTTTGACGATTACTTACACAACATTTTAGCTATCAATTCATATTTGTGATAAATTCACCAATTTTTATCGATTACTTAATTTAATTGTGATTTGATTCAATACAGTAATTAAAAATGGAGATTTACTTAATTATATGTATTTGGGCGTCAAATATTTCTGTCAAAACAAATTGTAAATGAAAACTATTTTATACACTTAAGCCATGCTTTTTGATGACACCTTTGACACTTAACTTCTTCGAAGTGAAATTCAATGCTTCTTAAAACAACCTGCACTATTAAAACCCGACGATTTATCTTGCCCTGCTCCAATTTTTATCAAACCACCCACTTAAATCTCTCGAAAACTTTCAAAAAAAAAGAGTTCGAGAATCTTTCTTTTTTTTTTTTTTATCTTCCTCCAGGTGAATTCTCATCTCACCTTTGCAATGAACTTATCACTTATCTCTTATCAAAACGAAAACACCCTCGAGGTGCGGAACCTGCGTCTCTCTTAACCCCCAATTTTTTGAAAAAAAGAAAACTAAAAACGGCGCGAAAAGCCATCTATTGACTTCTTAATTCCATCCCGCGCCAAATTGGAAAATTAATCATGGTTTTGACAGCGCAAATTGCGCCAAGCTCACACTTTTAAAATAACGAGGAACCCGAGGGTTTCGCTATTAATTTAGCGCGCGAGAGAGATTATTGTCTTTGTCTCCTTTCTGAGTTACTCTCTCCCGAAAGGAGATCCTTTGTGGACTCCTTTTTTTTCCTTATCCTCCTTTTGCTCGTTTTCTTTTCAAGAGTGATTATTGAAATTCGTGACGAACGTCCTTCGAAATAATCTGTTATCGAATTGCTTTCCCTGGGCATTGGGGATTATTATCATTACGGGGCGCACTTCACTTTTGTTTTGTTAGTACGGTAATGCAGTTTCAGTTAAAAAATAGTTTGTTTAAAAGAAAAATATCACTCGAAGGCAACAACAGATCATCTAATCAGAGGCAATAACAGATCTAAATTTAAACGACGGAAAACAAACATATTTGTGTCATATTTCGTTATTTTCTAATATTTACTTTGATATTTGGGATGTGTTTTTAACCAAAGTTTCAGTATAAAATTTCATAAAACTATTGGATATAGATCTGAAAAAGATAAGCTTTGATGTATAAACATTGATGTACAAAGCATATATAAGCATTATTGCGTATATCACAGATAAAAATTGATATATGAAGATAAAAATGAAAACACTGATTTTATGTGTTGCGTTAAAATGTGATCATCTTTTAAAATTTAAACGATAAATTCGATGTATTTTAATTTAACACACAACAGATTAGATTTGGTTTGTTGCTTTTACGAAAAATTTTTGCACGAATTAGACTAATCCCGAACATACAGTTTAACGTGGATTTCGGACCATTAATAAATATCCATGTCACTGCCAGAATCGGAATCTGAAGCCTATGGTACCAAAAGCCAGAGTGCTAGCCAATTGGCCATCAGGCAGCTGGCTGATTAGAAGAAAAATTTTCCAAATGCCTATTCACTTCATTTTAAATGGTAGAGTAAAAAGCCCTTTAGCAAAATATTTTGCCTTCTAAGATAATATTTCTTAGGTATTTTGTGCTTTTTGTCTTGTGTAACTCTATAGTAAAAATATATTCTTAAAAAATCATATCATTGTAAACAGTGTTGATACCTCAAATGGTATCTCAGAGCAAATTTTATTATTAAATAACCCCTTGGGCTAAGTTCTGTCTTACTTCATATTAAGGAGAGAAAACTAATATTTTCATAAATGTATTTTCAAAAATATAACCCTTTTCTACAAAATTAACATTTATTAGCAATTACTTCTAAGAAATTGATTTTACGACCATTTGCAATTTTTAAAGTCATTTTTCCATTTGATCAACACAGTAATTAAAAAAAAATAAGATTTACATAATTATACGTATTTGTGTGTCACATATGTCAAAATAAAATCTTTTAAATAATAAATGAAAGGCTATTTCATACATTTAATCCATGCTTTGGGTGACACTTAACTTCTTTGAAGTGCAATTTAATGCTCCTTAAAACTACCTACACTATTAAAATCCAACGATTTATCAGTCATAGCTCCACTTTTATCAAAACCACCCACTTAAATCTCTCGAAAACTTTTGAAAGAATTCTGATAATACTTTTTTTTTTTCCATCTCCTTCCAGGTGAGTTCTCATCTCACCTTTCAACGAACTTATCACTTATCTTATCAAAACGAAAACACCCTCTAGGTGCGGAACCCGCATGTCTCTCTTAACCCCTGAATCTTTTGAAAAAGAAAACTAAAAATGGTGCGAATAGCCCTCTATTGACTTCTTAAATCCATCCCGCTCCAAATTGGAAAATTAATCATGATTTTAACAGCGCCAAATTGCGCCAAACTTACACTTTTAAAATAACGAGGAACCCAAGGGTTTCGCTATTAATTTAGGCGCGAGAGAGATTAGAGTCTTTGTCTCCTTTCTGAGTTATGTTCTCCCGAAAGGAGATTCTTTGTGGACTCCTTTTTTTTCCTTCTCCTTCTTTTGCTCATTTTCTTTCCAGAAGTGATTATTGAAATTCGTGACGAACGCCCTTCGGAGTAATTTGTTATTGAATCGCTTTCCCTGTGGCATTCGAAGATTATTATCATTACGGGCGCATTTACTTGATTTTTGTTTTGTTATCACTGTAATGCAGTTTCAGTCTGAAAAAAATTGTTTAAAAGAGAAATTTAGTTTCAGGGCAACATGAAATCCTCATTTTTATAAATTTAAACGACGGAAAGCAAACATGCATTTATCATATTTCGTTATTTTCACATAATTACTTATATATTTGGGATGTGTTTTTAACCAAAGTTTCGACATAAAATTTTTACGAAGCTATTGAATATATATCTGAAAAAGATAAGCATTTATTTATAAGTATTGATGTATAAAGCATAGATAAGCATTCATGTATAAAGCATAAATAACCTTTGATGTATAAAAGATAAACAATGATGTATAGACATTGATGTAAAAACATAGATAAGCATTGATGTGTAAAGCACAGATAAGCACTGATGTATAAAACAGAAAGCACTGATAAGTATAAAGAACAGATAAGCATTGATGTTAAAAGCATAGATAAGGATTGATGTGTAAAGATAAGCATTGGTGTATAAAGCATAATATAAAGATAAGCATTGATTTAAAAAGAATAGATAAGCATCTATATATAAAGATACACATTGATGTATAAAGCATAAATAAGCAATATAAAAAGATAAGCATTGGTGTATAAAGCATAGATAAGCTTTGATATAAAACATTGATGTAAAAGCATATATAAGCATTAATGTACAAAGCTTAGATAAGCAGTGATGTATGAAGCATTGTTAAGCATTCATGTATAAAACGTAAATAAGCATTAATGTACAAAGATAAAAATAAATGTAAACAATGAATTTATGTGTTGCGTTAAAATGCCAACGTCTTTTAAAATTTAAACAATAAATTCAATTAATTATTTCATAAGACTTTGATGATTAATTATTCAAAATTTTTATCATCATCATCAAAAATTTTAATTAATATTTAATTTAATCAAAATTCTTAATTTAATTTATTTTTAATCATCTATTTATTTCACAAATATTAGTGATAAATTTACAAAATTTTAGCAATTATTTAACTTATCTCACTGAAGATTAGAGATCCCTTTCATCTTTCTCACTGAAAAGAAAAAAAAAAAAAAAAAAAGAGTGATAATTTAGAACCTTTCTTTTTCTTTGCTTTACCTTTCTTTCCCTTTTTTTCTTCGAATGTGATTATTGAAATTCCAGGCGAAAGACCTTCAAAGTAATTCATTACTATATTTTCCCCAGGCGTATTAAGGATTATTATCAATATGAGAGCAATTTCCTTACTTTTGTTTTGTTAGCGCTGTAATTTAGTTTCAGTGAGGAAAAAGTTAATTTCCATGGAGTAATATCACCTGAAAATAGCATCTAATCATCTTTATAAATTTAAATGGGAAAAAAAATTTAATAAGTATATTAGATTTCATTATATTCTCATATTTACCTAGTTATTTGAGATAAACAAAGATTTATAAAACTTTTAACCAAAGATATGCATGGGAATAATAATAGTTAATGACTATGCATGCAGTCAGCGGAAACAAAATAAATTAACTAGATTCTATTTAAGTCACTAAAAATAACATAATCCTCCAGATGAATAAAAACGATCATAATAAAAAGAAACTTATTGCTTAGTTTACGTAGCTTACATTTAATATTGCAGACTTCTTAATTTTCAAAATACAATTTTTATAATAACTTTTGGAACTTTTTTTTTTTTTCGTATCGTTCAACTTTTAAATCTGACATACAGTTGTAATATTTGAACATCTTGCTGTCTCTTCCTTCTTTTTCCCTCGATCTCAACAGAAGGACATTTTGTTCTTTTTCGGTACATTTTGGACATTTTTAGAAAACATTTATCATGCCTATCACCCGAGTCGTGGCTCAGTAGTGACGTTAACCGCTTTTGAGCATTAAGGTTGAGGTTCAATTCGTTGGCGGCATTGTTGTAATAGAGAGTTTTTGCATACCGTATTTTGGACGTCCGTTAGCTTTTTCTCCCTAGCGCACATGCTCATAGGAAATTGAGCATGCGTAACTGTAATAATGTTTCCTGTGAGCATGCGCGCTAGGGAGAAAAAGCTAACGGACGTCCAAAATACGGTATGCAAAAACTCTCTATTGTTTCAAAAACGAGGACACTCAATGGCGTTTTGAATGTTCAGCATCTTTCTTCGTTAGTCAGACTACCTGGTGAGAGTTTTGCGGATTTTTTTCCTATATGCGTGATAGTTCTCCTTAAAAGTTCTTCCGGAAGGCACTTCCCTCCTCCTTCAGCGACACCGAGCCAAGTCAGACTTACACCTAAGGGGGCATCACACCAGAAGTTGCCCCTTCACCTCCATCCATGAGTAGATTACTCATGGGATGTTCGTCCCGTGCTGCAGGACACAGAGGATTCACTACGATTCATTATTTAATCAATTTTTAGTTAAGATATTTAATGATGTTGGTAAAAACACAATATATTATTTTTGTATTTATAGTCCTTGGTAAACCTTTAAATTATTTAACCCGAGTTTTAATATTTAATCAAATATTTATTTAATTTCTTTATTTAGTATTTATTTAATATACTTAACATTTAAAATTTTATTAAAATACGAATACAATATGATGCCTGACTCGTGACTGAGTGGTAACGTGCGCCATACATAAGCATTAAGCCTGAGGTCCTATTCGCTGGCGGCATTGTTGTAGATGCTGTTTTAAAAACGTAGCGACTCAATGGTGTTTGTGATGTTCTGCAATTTGGCTCGTTACGGGTTTTCTCACAATAAGCAAATGGGAGATATTTCCCCCTAAAAGTCTTCCCAGAAGGCTATGCCCTCTTTCTTCAGTGACTCGGAGTCATGTCAGACTTCTACCTACGGGGGATCTATCACAAGAGAGGCTTCCCCCCCATTTCCCCATCCATGAATAGACTACTCATGGATGGTGGAAATGGGGGACTACTCCATCCCGTGCTGCAGGACAATGAGAATCAGTCACAACAACATCATGCCCATCTGCAGATGGGCACGAAATGCTTCAGTTTGATTTGATTTGTTGGGTTTTCAACTGAGCTCTATTCAAAATCTATACGGGTCCTCTAGTGAACAGTTGAATGCTATTTTGGCATGTATTCACCCCTAAAAAAGTGATATTTCATTTATAATTGTGTAAAAACCATCATTAGTTGGGCGTTAAATGTTAAATTTACTGACAAATCTAGATTTTATGAGTGCCTAGAATTTTTTAACAAAGAAACTATCCATTATTGTCTGAAGCATTATTTATTCGTATATATATAGAAACGCGATGTCTAAGTCATTTTGTCTTCCATAAAGGAGATATTTCATAGAATTTTTTTCTCTCTTTAACAAATCAGATGACTTGTCACCGAGGTGATTTGCTGTCCCTAGTGGCATCATTATCATTATCATTATCTGAGAGCAGTTATCCGATTTTCTTTTAAGTACTACGAGAAACTCCAATGAGAAAAAAAAAAAAAAAAATAATTCATCGAAAAATAAATAATTCCAGTCATCATTTTTATATGCTTCATAATATGCAATAGAATATTTCATGTGTTTATCAAAATTGAGGAAACCGAACTATAATTCTATCAGTCAGTCGTTGGTAATATAAGCATGAGAAAAGGTTTAAAGGCAGAAACGGGCGAATCGATTATTTGTTAGGGGTACTAGTTAGATATACACGGCTCTAAGCAATTTTGAGTGAAAAAAAAAAGTGTAATAGTTACTGTAAAATTTTTGTCATATAATTTTTCTTTTATCAATTATTATCTTTTAATATAAATTAGATAATAAATAATTGTTCACATAAATTATAAACCGAGAAACTCCATTAAGAAAATAAAAATAATTTTTCGAAAAAATAAATAGTTCCCGTAATCATTTTTATACGCTTCATACACTGAAGTGACAAAAGTCATGGGATACCTCTTAATATCGTGTCGGCCCTCCTTTCGCCCGGCGAAGTGCAACAACTCGACGCGGCATGGACTCAACAAGTCGTTGGAAGTCTTCTGCAGGAATATTGAGCCATGCTGTCTCGATAGACGTCCATAATTCGTTGATGGTGCAGGATTTTGGGCACGAACAGACCTTGATGATGTCCCATAAATGCTCGATGGGATTCATGTCGGGCGATCTAGGTGGCCAGATCATGTTGGAATTGTCCAGAATGTTCTTCAAACCAATCGCGAACAGTTGTGGCCCGGTGACATGGCGCATTGTCATCCATAAAAATCCCATCCTTGTTTGGGTACATGAAGTCCATGAATGGCTGCAAGTGATCTCCAAGTAGCTGAACATAAGCATTTTCAGTCAATGTTCGGTTCAGTCGCACCACAGGACCAAGTCCAGGCCATGAAAAACAGCCCACACACCATTACGGAGCCACCACCAGCTTGAACAGTGCCTTGCTGACAGTTTGGTCCATGGTTTCGTGGGGTCTGCGCCACACTCGAACCCTACCATCAGCTCTTACCAACTGAAATCGTGACTCATCGACCAGGCCACGGTTTTCCATTCATCTAGGGACCAACCGATATGCTCACGTGCCCACGAGAGTCGCTGCAAGCGATGTCGTTCTGTCAGTTAAGGCACTCGAGTCGGTCTTCTGCTGGAATAGCCCAAGAAAGCCAAATTTCTTCCTCACAGTTCTAAAAGACAAGTCCCTTGTACGTCCCACATTGATTTCTGCTGTTATTTGACGCAGTGTTGCTTGTCTGTTAGAATTTACGACTCTTGCAGACGTCGCCGGTCTCGGTCGTTAAGTGCAGGCGGTCGACCACTGCGCTGTCCATGGTGGGATGTTATGCCTGAAATGTCATACTCTCGGCCCACTCTTGACACAGTGGATCTGGGAATGTTGAATTCCCTAACTATTTCCGAAATGGCATGACCCATGCGTCTAGCTCCAACAAACATTCCGCGTTCAAAGTCTGTTAATTCCCGTCGTGCGGTCATCATCACGTCAAAACCTCTTCACATGAATAACTTGAACAGAAATGAAAGCTCTGCGAAAGCACTGCGCATTTATACCTGTTCTACGCGATGCTACAGCCATCTGAAAATTTGCATATTGCTATCCCATGACTTTTGTCACTTCAGTGTAATACGCCTATTACAATTCTTGTGACTACCAAAATTGAGAAAACCTAACTATGATTCTGTAACGCAGTCGTTGATAAGGTAAACATCAGGTTTAAAGGCAGAAAGGGCGAATCGATTGTTTGTTAGGGGTGACAGTTAGAACATCTTACTGAAAAATAAAGTATAAAGCATAGAATCCTCATTGAAACAATGATTAATTGGATTGTAAATAAGAACATCATATTAAAAACTAAACTTCATTTAAAAAAGGTACAAGCGTTCATTATATTGCTAATATGCAATTTAAATTGTTTCCAATACGACTAACAAAGCCAATAACCATGAATACAGTTTCAACAACTGTTGAACTACTTTACAAATCCTCCCAGTGCTTTAATTAAAAAAAATGAATGTTATATTAAAAACAAGATAAAAAAAGCAGCAACAAAATTTCAAAGAGATTTCATCTACATCAACGAGCAATAAAAGAACTTAACAATCGAAGCAAACCGAAGATTAAAGGAAGAAAAAACTTGAAAGATATTTACATAAACTCTTAATTAAACAGTGAAATTGTCTTCACACAAGAGAGAAAATCGCTGACATGTTTTCGAGGGCATTATTTCCAGGCTTATCTGTCGAAAGCATGGTCCGACACATTTGCAAAGTCCACCAGAATTAAAAAAAAAAAATTAAAATATAATTAATCCCTTTCTACTAAATTAATTAAAGACCATCTTGTTTGGTTAATAAGACATTATCTTCTCTTTACCTGACATCTAAAAAATGTCGCCATTTTCAGTATAAGCTGGAATTATCAGATACTTTTTTTCACCATTTTAATTTTGTAGAATTTACGTTTGTTGTTGAATGTTAATTTATTTTCAGGATAAAATAATTTTTGTTCTGTTTGTTGCTGTGTTGTTGTATGTCTAATTTAATACTATAATTCATAAATTTGGAAAAATGTTTCATTTGAATTAAATTATGAGTAACATAATATATAACAAAATATAAAAAAAATGTAAAGTCGGAATTGACTTTAATTTTTTTTTTTTTTTTTTTTTTATTTTTATTTTGCAATACTTTTTTATTAATATACTTTTTTTTTTCACTATATTGCAAATAAAATTGAAATTACTTCTATTTCAATTTCAACTTTACAAATAAAGTTGAAATTTTTCTCTTCTTATGGCGCCATCTATTATTATATACATGCAACTTAAATCTAAAAAAAAACTTAAGTTAATTAATTAAATTTAATTACTGAATTAATATTTGAAAAACTGTATTAACATCAGTGTCATCCACTACAAGTTTAAAAAAAATGTATTTGTACTTGAGTGGATGAATAAAACGTATTTTTTATGAACGATTAAAAATTTGAACAGGATATATATAGGGAGAGTGTGAACTAATAGTAGAAATTGAATTATAGACCATCTTGTTTGGTTAATAAGACATTATCTTCTCTTCAACTTCCATCTAAAAAAATGTCGCCATTTTAAGAATAATCAGGAATTATCAGATATTTTTTTACCATTTTTATTTTGTCGAATTTACGTTTGTTGTTGAATGTTAATTTATTTTCAAGATAAAAATAATTTTTGTTGTTGTTCTTGTATGTCTAATTTAATACTATAATTCGTAAAGTTGGAAAAATGTTTCATTTGAATTAAATTATGAGCAACATAACATATAACAAGTAATATAACTATACTTTACTTTATACTTTACTTTAATATACTTTATTTTTTGAAATATTTTACGAATAACCCAAACAAGCAGTAGCTACGCTATACTTTTAATAATTTCACCACTATTCACAATGATGCTATATGTCCGTAAACTTTCCATACCAAATAATAATATTAGAACTCGCGCCAAAAGAAAAGCCGCAGGCTGGAGCTTAAAATTCGCAGTATGTGAAGTCTAATTCAGCTATATTGGATTCCCATATGTCTGCTTCCCGAGAAAGAGATAACGCTTGTTGTCGTTGTTGTCTTGTTGTTACATCTATAACTAACAAAAACTTCCGCTTTTAACACTTTGCCGATTGAAAGCTGTCTGTGTTTGTTATTTCCGTCGATTTATGTTTTGTAGAACAAAAGTAGAGAAAGTAAAAATATCATCAGCCCTATGGCAAAAAAAAGGAAGAAAAAAAAATATTTAATCAAAGTAGCAAAGGAGATGGATAGATAATACACAAATATATATGTCTTTTAATTTGACATGGACCGGCAAATTAAAATTATATCCGCGGGCCGGATAGAACTTCCATCGGGCCGGAGTTGCTCCGCGGGCCGTAGGTTTTTCCATTCCTGCATTAAAATATAAAATTTCATTAACATAAATAATCCCGCAGTTGGTATTAACGACTTAAAGACATGATTCGCAGTTGTAATTGTAAAAGTTTCCCTCAATTTTCTGCGGAGTGATGAAAAAAGTTCTGCAATCCTTTGTATATATATATCGTGCATTATGGAATTAATGTGGAATGTTTTTAATAAAGTTGTTATTTCTAAATATAATTTAATACGAATTTGCGTTAATTTATTTTATAAAAATGAGCATTTTAGCTACAGGTAAATGCAAAAATATTATAAAAGTGTTAAATTTTTAAAGGTGATTTTCATACACCTTTCTATTTCACATATAGTTAAAACTGCGACTTTCATATACAAACGGGAAAAAAAAAAATATGTGATGGCAAACTTTCAGAAAACAATGAAAGTTCATTTAAATAAAAACAATTACTCGTAGGATTATGAAACATTGTTATCTGGAGGTTTAGTCCAAGGGAACAAAGTACCAAAACAAATTACTCTTAACAATTTTTCAAAGAGTCACCTAAATCCTTTACCCTGCAAAATAACCGCAAAGAAGAAAAAAAAAAACAGAAAAGACTTTAAACGCCTAATTGCAACCATATGTCTCGCCGCTTTTGAATAATTATCACTTCATCAATTCGCCAAAGGCTCTCCAATGATTAGCTTGAAAGTATTTCAAAACAAATAAATTCTTTCCCTTTTCTCCCCAAATTACCCATCATTTAGAGGCAACCAATTTCCAACCCCAGGGATAAAAGGCGATGAATTTATTTCGCCACGCGCCACCGTTGGAGTAATTCCGTTCAGGTTTTAGTGCACGCCCGAATGGCAACGATTCGGAAAAGGCGATCGCAGCGCCGCAATCGAATTAAGCTCGAACATTACTACAAGGATTACGGTTACAGTTAACGCACCAATCGGCGCGAAAACTGATTTAAGCACGTTTCGAAGAGGACAATTTATACCCTTTTATACACTCAAATATTCGTCATTATTGAAACACTTTAGAATCGGAAAGGTCTCAGCAAATGAAGAAGCAATTCGATTAATAACCTATTTCGTTGTCTTAATGGAACTCGCATGAAACTTTCTTCCCGGGATAACATCGCTAAATTTAATCCCATAAAGAAGAGTTACGAGAGAAAAGAAAGTGGTTAAAACGTAATCAATAATCAATCTTGGTAAATTGAAATTTGAATCATTTGGGGGTTTTCATTGTTATGATATGAAATAAAACCGGAATTGTACGAAATTCGATTAATGGATAATACATTTTATAATTCATATGTAACTCACTTTAATTAATATCTATAATAAATTTCTTGTTCAGAAAATTATTTTTGTATTAATTAACTTAAAAATTATGTTTAGAAAAGCCAGGGATTCAAAAACACTAATTTTAATTCTTAAAAGCGAAATTTATAAATAAATAAATGTTTGTTTAATTTTCATAACACTTTTATATAAAATTATAGATTAAAATTTGTAGTTAAATTTTCTATGTATTTCCTAACAATGCGTTTTGCACTTACTATATTTCTTCATTAAGGTAATCCCCATGGTAAGCCTAGACCGTCTGTCTACTGGCAGATTTTGTAAACATATAGTGACATCGCATTATTTTTTTTTTCCAATAAGGGTGCACATCAAATATAAACAACATTAAAATATAAAGTTTCATTAAAAGTAAAATTCCCGCGGTTGGTGTTAACGAATTAAAGACAAGTTGTAATTGTAAAAGTTCTTCTCAATTTTGAGCAGCGTGGGGAAAAATATCGTACAATCCTTTGTATATATCGTGTATTATGGAATCAATGTTGAATGTTTTTGATAAAGTTGTTATTTTTAAATATAATTTAATACGAATTTGCATTAATTTAATACATAAAAATGAACCTTTTTAGCTACAGGTAAAACTTTGTTTTATACTAAAATAATAAGTTATTTATTTGACTTCTTTTAGCAAATATAAAAAAAACAAAATTATAAAAGGTTTTATAAAGTGTCAAATTTTTAAAGTTGATTTTCATTAAAACCTTTGTGTTTCACCTATAGTTAAAACTGCGACTTTTATATGCAATCGGAAAAAAAAAAATATATGATGGCAAACTTCCAGAAAAACAATGAAAGTTCATTTAAATAAAAACAATTATTTGCAGGATTTTGAAAACATTGTTCTCCGAGGCTTAGTTAGAGGAACAAAGGACTAAAACAAATTACTCTTAACAATTTTTCAAAACGCCACCTAAATCCTTTACCCTGAAAAATCGCCGCAAAGAAAAAAAAAAAAAAAAAAAAACCAGGAAAAGACTTTTAACTCCTAATTGCAACCATATGTCTGGCAGCTTTTGAATAATTATCTCTTCATCTATTCGCCAAAGGCTCCCAAATGATTAGCTTGAAAGTATTCCAAAACCTCAAATAAATTCTTTCCTTTTCTCGCCAAATTACCCATCATTTAGAGGCAACCAATTTCCAACCCCAGGGATAAAAGGCGATGAATTTATTTCGCCACGCGCCACCGTTGGAGTAATTCCGTTCAAGTTTTAGTGCACGCCCGAATGGCAACGATTCGGAAAGGGCGATCGCAGCTCCGCAATTGAATTAGGCTCGAACATTACTACAAGGATTACGGTTACAGTTAACGGGCCAGTCGGCGCGAAAACTGATTTAAGCACGTTTCGAAGAGGATAATTCCTCCCCTTTTATGCACTCAAATATTCGTCATTATTGAAACACTTTAGAATCGGAAAGGGCTCAGCAAATGAAGAAGCAATTCGATTAATAACCTGTTTCGCTTTCTTAATGGAACTGGCATGAAACTTCTTCCCAGGGTAAACATCGCCAAATTTAATGCCATAAAAGGAGAGTTACGAGAGAAAAGAAAGTGCTTAAAATGTAATCAAATTTGATTGAATTGAAATTTGAACCATTTGGGATTTTTATTGTTATGATATGAAATTAAACTGTACAAATTTCGATTACTGGATAATACATTTTATAATTCGTATAAACTCACTTTAATTAATATCTATACTAAATTTCTTGTTCAGAAAATTATTTTAGAAATTTATTTTATTAAAATTATTTATAAACTTCAAAAAAAAAAAATTATGTCTAGAAAAGCCATGGATTCAAAAACAATAATTTTAATTCTTAAATTTCAAAGTTTATAAATAAATCAATTTCTGTTTAATTTTCATAACACCTTTATATAAAAATTATAGATTAAAGTATGTAGTAAAATTATCTATGTATTACTTAACAATGTGTTTTGCACTTACGATATCTTCTTCATTGGCGCAACAGCCCTATGGTAGGGAAAAGACCGTTTGTCTACTGGCGGATTTCGAGACAGTAGATATTTACAGGAAGGGTTGTCAGACCTATGCCCAACAGCCATGATAGTGCTGGGACCTACAGTTTAAAGGGATTCATAACCACTACAAACATCCAGGGCATCGCAAAAATAAATGGCAATAAATAAGGAAAACAAAAATAAATAAATTAAAATAAATTTTTAAATGTTTGTTTAATATTACGTAACGTTCTAAAAATTTCAATTTTATGAATACACACACAGATATATATATAGATATATATATTGAGAGAGAGATGCCTGTATATTTTTAAATTTTACATATCTATTAATGATAGCTTTCTTTTTATTTCTTTAATATCCAATTTTTCATTTTCAAGTTGTTTTATTATTCTTAATATTCACTTAGTTTTTTAATTTTTAATTTCTTTTTTATAGGGAAAAAAGCTGAAAGTATGTAACAAAATAAATTTTATTTGTAGTTCATAATTATTGATGTATTATTAATTAAAATCAAATAATACAAAATAGCTATTTTTTAAAATTTGTGTCAAAACTGTAACCGATCTTAAGATACCAGACTAAATATCTAGAACTTCAGAAATCAGCACAGATAAATATTGATATTTTCTAAGCCAATATAAAAATATCTCATCTCTCCGATCAGTAAATATGATTTCTTTGAAACAGAAAGAAGGTGTTAAAATAAACGATAAGCATTCACCCCAAATACTCTTGATAAGTTCCGAGCAAAACGAAGCTAGCTGATAAATTCAAATCATTTTCAAGTGCCACTAGATAGTTACGGCCTTTATCAAGGGCAAATATACATAGAATTAATTACAGCTACTTCATAATATTTGGGATCAAAAGCGTGTTTAAAATATATTTATGTATTTATATTTGTTATACACTCAACAGACAAAATTCCTTTTAAAAATATTTTAAAATTTTTTAATTAAATGAGTTAAAAAAATGTGTTTTATACTAAAATAATAAGTTCTTTATTTGACTTCTTTCAGCCAATGTAAAGAAAAACATATTATAAAATGTTTTATAAAGTGTCAAATTTTTAAGTTGATTTTCATAAACCTTTGTGTTTCACCTAGAGTTAAAACTGCGACTTTTATATACAATCGAAAAAAAAAAAAAATATATGATGGCAAACTTTCAGAAAACAATGAAAGTTCATTTAAATAAAAACAATTATTCGTAGGATTATGAAGCATTATGCTCCGAGGTTTAATCAGAGGGAACAAAGGACTAAAACAAATTACTCTTAACAATTTTTCAAAGCGCCACCTAAATCCTTTACCCTGCAAAATAGCCACAAAGAAAAAAAAAAAAAAAAAAAGGAAAGGCTTTTAACACCTAATTGCAACCATATGTCTCGCAGCTTTTGAATAATTATCGCTTCATCAATTCATAAAAGGCCTCTCCAATAATTAGCTTGAAAGTATTCCAAAACCTCAAATAAATTCTTCCCCTTTTCTCGCCAAATTACCCATCATTTAGAGGCAACCAATTTCCAACCCCAGGGATAATAGGCGATGAATTTATTTCGCCACGCGCCACCGTTGGGTAATTCCGTTCAAGTTTTAGTGCACGCCCGAATGGCAACGATTCGGAAAGGGCGATCGCAGCGTCGCAATCGAATTAGGCTCGAACATTACTACAAGGATTACGGTTACAGTTAACGCACCAGTCGGGGGAAAACTGATTTAAGCACGTTTCGAAGAGGATAATTCATTCCCTTTTATGCACTCAAATATTCGTCATTATTTGAACACTTTAGAATCGGAAAGGGCTCAGCAAATGAAGAAGCAGTTCGATTAATAACCTATTTCGCTTTCTTAATGGAACTGGCATGAAACTTTCTTCCCGGGATAAACATCGCCAAATTTAATCACATAAAAGAAGAGTTGCGAGAGAAAAGAAAGTGGTTAAAATGTAATCAAATCTGAGTGAATTGAAATTTGAACCATTCGGAGGTTTCATTATTATGATATGGAAATGCGGAATGCGGAATTGTACGAATTTCGATGAATGGATAATAAATTTTGTAATACATATAAAACTCGCTGTAATTAATATATATATTAAATTACATGTTCAGAAAATTAATTTTTTATTAATTTTTTTCTAATGCAGCTGACTTTTATGCGATAAGGGGGTTGCACCAGCATTATTCACTTAGTACTGTCCAGGTGGCGCGTGTAACTTGAAGATAAGCTACGACGCAGAGTAACAATGCCCCCACAACGCTCTACGATCGTATTAGACGGGGACCTACGGTTTAAAGTGGATTCGGTACCACTACAAAACATCCGTGGCACAGCCGAGATTCTAGCCCGAAACCCGTGGTACCGAGGGGCCAGAGCGCTAGCCACTCGGTCATCAGACCCCATTTTTGTATTAATAAACTTCAAAGCAAATTTCAATTAGAGAAAAGCTATGTATTCAAAAATACTAATTTTAATTTTTAAAATTTTAAATTTTAAATAAATTAGTAATTTTTGTTTAAATTTCATAACATTTTTATATAAAGTTTTCTACGTATTTCTTAACAATGCGTTATGCTATTCACTTATACCTTCTACATTGGCGCAACAGCCCCATGGTAAGTCAAGGCCATCTGTCTACTGGTAGATTTCAAGACATCAGGTGGATTATTTTACCGGATAACATTGTCTGCCCGAAGCCCAAACATTCATCTTATACCGAGACCTATGGTTTAAAAGTGGATTCGAACCACTATAAACGTCAATGGCATTGACGGGACTCGAACCCGAAATCTGTGACACCGAACGCCAGAGAGCTAGTAACTGGGATATTAGGCCCTACATTAAAAGATATACTACATTAAAATATAAAAATCAATTAAGAGGATACTTCAGGGCCGCTGAAGTCGAGGGATTTAAGGACGTGTTTCACAGTTGTATTTGTAAATGTTGTCCTCAATTTTCTACAGAGTAGTGACAATATTGAACTATCTTTTTCTATATTTCGCGCATAAACAGACAATATTCAATGTTTCCAATAAAGTTATTTGTAAATAAAATTTAATAGGAATTTGCATTAATTTATTTTATAAAAATGAACACTTTTAGCTACAAATAAAATTTCGTAATATACTAACATGACAATATAAGTTCGTTATCTGAGAAAACTTCTTTTTAGTCAATATAAAGGAAAAAAAAAAAATATTATACTTGTCAAACTTTTAAAAGTTGATTTTCATAAACCATTGTATTTCACCTAGAATCAAAACTGCGACTTTTATATAAAAAATTATTTTATGCAAAATAGCCGCAAAAAGAAAAAAAAAACAGAGAAAAGACTTTTAACGCCTAAGAAATTGCAACCATACGTCTCGCCGCTTTTGAATAATTATCGCTTCATCCATTCGCCAAAGGCCTCTCAATGATTAGCTTGAAAGTATTACAAAACCTCAAATAAATTCTTTCCCTTTTCTCGCCAAATTACCCATCATTTAGAGGCAAAACCAATTTCCAACCCCCCAGGGATAAAAGGCGCTGAATTTATTTCGCCACACGCCACCGTGGTAGTAATTCCGTTCAAGTTTTAGTGCACGCTCAATGGCAACCATTCGGAAAGGGCGATCGCAGCGCCGCAATTGAATTAGGCTCGAACATTACTACAAGGATTATGGTTACAGTTAACGGGCTAGTCGGCGCGTAAACTGATTTAAGCACGTTTCGAAGAGGATAATTCATCCCCCTTTTATGCACTCAAATATTCATCATTATTGAAACACTTTAGAATCGGAAAGGGCTCAGCAAATGAAGAAGCAATTCGATTAATAACCATTTTCAGTTCCTTAATGGAACTGGCCTGAAAGCTCTTCCAGGATAAACATCGCCAAATTTAATCCCATAAAAGAAGAGTTACGAGAGAGAAAAGAAAGTGGTTAAAATGTTATCAAATCTGAGTGAATTGAAATTTGAACCATTGGGAGGTTTTAGTGTTATGATATGAAATAACTGTACGAATTTCGATTAATGGATAATACATTTTATAATTCATATCTTATAGTATAACCTGCAATAAAAATATAGATCAATTGATAATGTTGTTTTCGTATACTGGGTATACTTCGAAGCAGGGCATTCGCCACTATAATTGCATATATATAGCAGATTAAGCGTTGTCTAGAGCAGGGTCTCCAAACTTTCCAGCCTTAGGGCCATACTGTTTACTTCAGTAAGTACCAAGGGTCAAAACCGTTTTAATTTTCTGCCATTATCTATAATTTTATAATTTATGAGCGAGCATACGTTTGCTAACTACAAGCTATAGTCAGTTAAAAATCACAATTACATAAATATCATTAGTATTTTTGCAAGTGGATACCCCGCGGTTTCATTCGTGGTAATTTAGCTTTTCCGTTTCTAAGGGTTTTTCAGGATAAAAATATATGTTTTATTCAAGATATATACATTCCAAACATCGATATACATACATATGCAGTATTCTTTACCCCATAACTACCGAGGGTAACCGCGGATGTTCCCTAGTTTATATTGTTAGTGGGATTCATTTCAATTATTTGTTAGTTGCTATGCTTAAGTTAAGTTTTTCTACGTATTATGCTTGTCATTAAGTTTTACCTAGCAAGTCAATAAAAAACCAGTTATTATCATTCTGTGTTTTTTTATCCAACTTATTATAGCAACAATAATAAGCTATTCGCCGGATTGATGACACTGGCGGGCCGTAGTTTGGAGACTCTTGGTCTAGAGAGTTCCACTAGAAAGACCTAATTAAGCTTTATACATATTCTCGCTTCCATAATCTTGAACAAACTCCCCCAGTACTGGTATCTGAAGGCTGGTATCCTACTATAACCTTCCATATCGAGACTTAACAAATGTTACATTAACTTACAATTGTTACATTACCATCTTCAGGTTTATAGTGTGCGTGCTTTGTATACTCACGGTAGATTTTAGATGGAGTTCGTTTGTGTGGATCCGATAGTCTAAGAACAAATTAAAATTTAAAAAATATAAATATGAATGATAACTTAAATGATCATGTTCTACTAATTTTTTTTATTTGTATACCTATTCTATAATGTGTTCTTACCCCACTTGGTCGTAGGACAGCAGCATCTAGATCAAGTCCATGAACCCTTGTGGGCTTAAACCGTCAAGTCATGATAAAGGCTAAAAAATATAGCTTCTTTTTGCCCTTAACCTTGCGGCACAAAGACATAGGGAACCCAAAGAGTAATATCTGACTTTACCTCACCAGTTATAACCCCAGAGCATAGGGTACCCATTTTAGTCACCTTTTACGATATGCATAGGCCATTCTAATCCAGGACCCACACGGCCATTTTATATTATCAATAAATTTATCAAGATTTTTTTCCCCCATTCTATGTGAAGCCGTTACCCCTAAAAGTCCTTCGGGAAGGCAATTTCCTTAAAAATCATTTTAAGGAAAAAAATTCATAAAATCAGTTTCCTTTTATATCAGTTTGTTAAAATAACAATAACTGTTTAATTTGAATACCATACTGGTAAATACATTATACATAATATTCACATTACGAATTGCACTAGCTTGTTGTTAGGTAGACACTACCGTGGATTTTTTTTTGTAGCATACGTGAGTGAAATAAGTCTCACTGATGTTTCACCTTCCCTCGTCCCGAAAAAAAAAAGACAAAAAAAAAATATATGTTTATTAAACTAGATCGATTCAGTATTTCAAGTACTTTTTACGAAAAATTTATAAAATATTTTGTTGCAACATTTTAATATATAAACAAGTAACATAAAAAAAAAAATTTATGTCAATTCCTACTTTTTTTCACTATATTGCCGAAAGTTCTTCATAAATAATTTTATTCATTTTTTTAAGTTTATCTAGCGCCATCTATTGATAGATATATGCAATTTAAATCTAAAAAAAATAAAATTAATGAATTAAATTTAATTACTGAATTAATATTTGAAAAAAAAAACTGCATTAACATGTAGTGTCAGCCACTACAAGTTAAAAAAAATGTATTTGAACTTGGGTGGATGAGTAAAAAGTATTTTATGAACGATTGAAAATTTGAACAAGATATATACAGAGAGAGTGTGAGCTAATAGAAGGAATTGAAAGAAAAATTCTAAAATAAAAAGTGCAATAACTTAAATGGTTCTAGCTTACAATTAAACTAAATTATATTCTTGATTATATTGGGAGATATAAATTTTAAAGGAATTAACTAAAAAATTTTCAGTATATCTTCATAAAAATTGTTGAACTTGAAATAACATTTCAGTGTTTCTAATAAATTTTAAGTTCTATAGTAACATTTTTATTTTTATCTCAGCTATGTTTCTTTATATGTTGTTTTAACTGGATGTTAGTGCTCAGTTACGTCAATGTGACGTAGTTCAGTTTAACAGGTATGCATGGTATGTGGGCTTAAAGAAAATTTACCGAGGAATTTGCTTTATGGTACTCATATTTGATTAAGTATGTTTGGATAACACATTGGTGACGCAAAATGTTTGCTATAGAACAAGCTTTCACACACTTTGAAATATTATTTTTCTTTTTCACAATATATAAATATTTTAACGCGTGATATTTTGAAGAAAAAAATCTTTTACAACGTTGTAATAAAGCTAATGTAGCATTTTAACACTTTATGTGCAGAATTCTTCTCTTAAATATTAAAAAATTTATGCAATGGAAAATCTCCCAATTATCTACCTATTTATGCAGATTTGTGTTCTGATGGCCGAGTAACTAGTGTTCTGTCGCTCGATACAGCACATTTTGGCTTCGAGTCAGGTGGTGCCATGGATATTTGTAGTGGTTTTGGAATCCATTTTAAACCGTTGGTTCTGGTCTAATATGACTGTAGGAATACGACTACTACACCACACCACATCACTGTGCCTTGAGCTGAGTTGCCCCTATACAGTTTGAAGGAAGGATGTGAGTTAGAAGTCTGACTGGGATACGTGACTCTCTTTAATCATATGAGATCGGGATCTGCTTCTTAAAGTCGATTCTGAACCACTACAAACATCCACGACACCGGTACAACATCCGGGACTCGAACCCTGGGGCACCGAACGTCAGAGCGCTCGACACTTGGCCATTCAGGCCCCTGACTGTAGGACTAGCAACCTTACCCCATAAAAGAATTACAACATCTCATGTTTCGGAATCTGTTAGAAGGTTTTGGTCCACCATGGGACTGTCGCGCCATTGAAAAGATATTCAGATTTTTTTTAAATTACCAGTTTAAACAATTTTATTATAATTAATTCTCTTAATTAATTCTCTTTGTAACATTGAAGTAACAATGGCTTGCAATTCTGTGCATAAAAGCTTAAGCGTAAAATTCCATAAAACAGTTTGGACTCGGCTTTAAACATAAATGCACTTTGTATTTGGACCTTTTATTGGTGGGACTCCTTTACACCCAACTTTTTACAGCGTCCTCTCTTGTCCTATAAAAAATTGGCCAATGTGCAACTTCTTCATCTTTTCGTATAAATAATAAATCTAATAAAGAATCTTCGGATCTATTAATCACTAATGCGCCTAATCCTAATTCCTCTATTATGGGATTTTGTATATATAGTTCAATTACATGCTGTATAAATCTGAAAATAAAGAAAAGCACAAGCATTATCCTAAATATACCTAAATCTAACATAATAGCCCACTGCAACCTGAAAATCACGCAGCTGTATCATTACAAACAACAACAGAATGATTGTTGAAAACCAAACAAATAAGTTGCTATTGATGTACAAACCCTGAATCTTTATGTATTGTTTTTGGTTTTGTTTAGTAAACGGTGATAGAAGCACAAATAATGCCATTTTGCACAATCTGCAGACAAACAATTTCTTTGATAATTGAGGTTGATCGTGTTGCCAGCAGTCGATATTGTTATTGGTTATGTCAGAGACAAATAATTAAGACGTATACGTTATCTGGTGAAAAATTAAAAATACTTGGTAAAATGTCAATATATTAGCATGCGATCTGAAAGCTATCCGGGTCCCATAGAGTAAATATTTTTTTATCAGAAAAGTACGTATACATAAATTGAAAAGAAAAACATTACATAAACAGAAAAGTTAAAATATATACAAACAACAACAGAAGGATTATTGAAAAGCAAATAAATAAGTTGTTATTGATATACAAGCCCAGCGTCATTATGTATGTTTTTGTTTTGTTTAGTAAGCAGAGACAGCAACACAAATGATGTCAATTTCACAAGATGGTTTCTATCTGCAGACAAGTTGCAAAACATTTACTTTGTCATTTCGGGTTGATAGTGCTACCAGGTGTCATCTATATTGTTATCAGTTATGTCACAAATATTATGTATTTAAGAAGAATATGTCATCTTGTGAAAAAAAGTAAAATTACTTTGTAAAATGTCGATACATTAGCATGTGGTCTGTAAGCTACCCGGGCCCATACAGTAAACATTTTTTTAATCAGTAAAAGCAAAAATATTATGTCTACTTAAACAGAAAAGAAAAACATTACATAAACAGAAATGTAAAAACATATACAAACAACAACAGCATGATTGTTGAAAAGCAAACAAATAAGTTGTTATTGATATACATATATCCTGTGTCATTATGTATTGTTTTTTTTTTGTATTGTTTTTAGTAAACAGAGACAGCAACACAAATAATGTCAATTGCACGAGATGGTTTCTATCTGCAGACAAATTGCAAAACATTTACTTCGATATTTCAGATTAATTGTACTGCCAGCTGTCATCAATATTGTTATTCGTTATGTCAGAGTCATTATATAATTAAGACGTATATGTCATCTTGTGAAAAAATTAAAATTACTTTGTATAATATTGATATATTAGTATGCCATCTGAAAGATACACGGGCCTATAGAGTAAACATTTTTTTCATCAAAAAAGCAAAAAACATTCATTTTTTATTTATTTTTTTTTTTTTTGTCTTGAAAAGTTAAAAAAAAAAAAAAAACACTTTTCCTTTATTTTGTAAGCTGTAAATACGCAGTTAGTGTGAACAGGATAGTTTTAATGAGTGTTTTTCTGTTTTTCTGAAGTTGCTGTGAAGAAACGACTTGTGATATTAAATGAGACCTCCAACAGAGATGAACTCAAAACACATTCTAGAAATAATGATCTCAACTCTTATATTAATTGGAATTGCTATAACCCTGCCATTAAAGCACACATCACACAGCGTGATCCTTCATGTTTACAGCTCACTTTCCTCAAGTTAACTTACGAAATACGAAAAGTTATTTGCGAATAATCATTTTTATGTAATTAACCATGGGTTGGCATAGAAAACTTAAGTGAAATCAAATGGCCTGTTTTTAGAAGGAAATCATTAAAAAATGGCAAAATATATATAATTATAATGTGAAACACTATAATTATAATATTCCTAATGGCACTTTGATGTTTTTCTTAATTAATTAAGTGATTTTCATAATAAAAATCGAATTTTTTATACTTTTAAAAAACAGTCAAGTAATGTAATATATTCAATTCAGAAAAGATGTGTGTGAATAATGACCATTTCGGTAATGATGCCTGAATTCAGTGGTGTGACAATAGGGTGGCAAGACGGACAAATTTCCACGGGCCCCACCGAGAGCAGAGAAGCTATGAGTACAGGAAAGACCTGACATTTATTATTACAAATTAAAGTAAAATTTATTGGTTCTGTATTTGATAAACTTATGGTCCTAAGCTATAAATTAAAAAATATATGTATCAAGATTTTGAACGCATTGATCTGTATGAAAAAAATATATCGCTCCTGGCAGTGATAGTAATAGAAACAGTTACGCACGGGTAATCCCGATGCTAGGACTTCCCCTATTTGAATTACTTAAAAAAGTGTGGGAATTCCCGCATGCCACTGGGACATTTTTAAATACACTTTTAGGGAATTCTCAGTTTTTTGCTCCACTTTTATACAGCTCTGGCCGTTGGTACCGAAGGCTTCAGATTCAAATTCTGGCGGTGGCATGGATGTTTGTTAGTGGTTCGGAATCCGCATTAAACTGTAGGTCCCTGTCTATTTAGCCTAAAGCATACACGAGATGACCGTAGAGCTACAAACCAAACCAAACCACTTTTATACATGAAATAAAAATCTTCTTTCTTATCAATAATAAGAAATCATTTTATATCTTCAAGCTTTCCTGAAGTATTCCTGTGACTACGGCTGGTGCTGAGCGATCATTCTCGAAATTAAAATTAATAAAAACATATTTAAGAAATTCGATGAAACAAGACAAATTACACAATTTGACTATCAAATATCAAATATTTCATGACCAAAAAACGAACTTTGATGCTGTCATTGACACTTTTGCTAATCAGAACACTAAAAAAAAAAAAAAAAAAAAAAAAAACTTTAATAAATAATTTTTTTACTAAAAAAATTCGGTAATTTTAATACTATATCCTCCTTTAACCTAAATCATAGTATCGACCAAAATTAATACGTTAGGTAGTACTTTATTAACAAGTAAATATAAAAAAAAAAAATTAAGTCAATTCCTATTTTTTTTTTTCACTCTATTGTAGAAAGTCCTTTATAAATAATTTTCATTCATTTTTTAAGTTTATCTGGCACTATCTATTGGTAGATATATGCAACTTAAATCTAAAAAAACTAAAATGAATTAATTAAATTTAATTACTGAATTAATATTTGAAAAAATTGTATTAACATCAAGTGTCATCCACTACAAGTTTTAAAAAGATGTATTTGAACTTGAATGAATGAATAAAAAGTATTTTATGAACGATTGAAAATTTGAACTAGATATATATAGGAAGAGTGTGAGCTAATAGAAGGAATTGAAAAAGAAAGTACAATGATGATATTTTGCACTGAAGGCCCCCCACTCCTATTCGAAAAATTTACCATAAGGCTCAGATGGTATAGTTACGCCACTGCCTGGAATGTACAGATTTTTAAAAAGCTTTGTGACGCAGCGCTGCTGGTTTCCTCATGTGATTTAACATTTATAATTTGTTTCACTACGAAAGTAATCATCATGTTAAGAATCTAAAAGCAATTAAATATCATTACTGCAGGAGATGCTGCACAAAAAATACAAAGAGCGAAAAAGAATAACGAATAAATAAATAAACTTTTACTAATTCTGCCTGTCTATTTCTCATTGTTTGCTGAAGATTACCGGCCATGTATCATGTGAAGGCCGTTCAACCCTAACAGTGATCATCTATATATATTAGTAGTACAAATTTTCTTAAATAATTGATACATGATAATTCGTGCATTATTTTCTTCACAATTAGTGCAAGGAATCCTTAGGAAAAACAAATTTGTATGGAAATGGAGAGTTTATCCTTCATGGTTGATTGTTTGTCAACCTATCTATTTTTCATTGGCTACTGAATATTCAGGATCATGCAACATGGGACGGTCACTCAGCTTTTATCAGCGATCTCTTATAACAGTAGTACTAACTTCATTAAAAAAAATGTATTTCCAATTACAAGCTACAATAAGCAATAAAATAAAAAGAACACAAGGAACATGAAAACAACAACGAGAATTGAAGGAAATCACATAGTGACATGTTTAGCCCATAAGGGCCTAGCCTCCCAGTAACGACCCTACTCAGTAGAGGAAACAAGTGCAGGGCAGACAGGAAGGTGAGATGAATCCATGTCCTCTCCAAGACTGCAGAGCATGAATTTTGGGCTTGCAAATATTTTCATTCGAAAAAGATGATCGGCCATACAGTCATGGCCCGTCAGGAGTCTGAAAAGGACAACAGCTTTAAACCTGGGCTGATCAGGGATGTTTAGAACAAAGTTAAACCAAACATATTAACAACCAGTTAATAAAAACAGGTTTTAGATGAGTTGCCTTCACGCAGATTATCAAATAGAGTGTTAAGGAAAAAGTAACGAATCATTAGCTTCATGGCTGTTCCTCTTTTTTGGCTAGAGAATCCGCCTTCTCATTACCCAGGATCCCACAATGGCCTGGGATACTGGATAATGAGAAAGGTAGTCCAAACATTTAAACTGTAGCCCATACATTAAAAATATCATTAGCAATAAATATTAATTGAAGCAAAGTTAAATATTTTTAAATATAATAATTATATTGTAAAAGATAATTTGTTTATTTTTATTCAACTCATAGGGAAATTTTTAAAAATTCATTGAAAAATGGGATACTTAGCTACTAAAATGAACGCAAGACAATACAAAAACAAGTCTATAAAGAGAGACTTTTCTATCAAATCTCATTAGGGTTGACAGGCAACGTGAAATTTTATATTTAAAACATCCCCAAGAAAAAAAAAATGAATAAAAAACGACAGCTGCGAAATCAAAACAAAACCATACACCAAATCAATCATCCATAATGACTTCCACTTAAACTGTAAACAAAAGAAGTTTGAATTGTAAGCCATCCAAACAATCACTATGTTTAACTTTTTCCTACTTGAAAATAGCGTACCATCAAAACTGATGAGCATTAAAATTGAAATTATCATCAACAATAAATACAACTAAAAAGTAAATTAAAATGTGACTTAAAATAAAATAATAATTTTGAAAAGTATGCGATAAATTATGTAATATTTTATCCTTAAGGATTAACTCGACGTGATTGCTTATCGACTTTCTGTTTTGCATTGGTTGCTGAATATTCAGGACCATGTATCATGTGACGGTCATTTATCCTTTAACAATGATCATCTGTAGTACAAATATTAAAAATATCATTATCAATAAATATCAATCAAAACAAGTTTAAACATTATTCAAACATAATAAATATATTGTAAATATCACTTGTTTATTTTATTCCTGATCATAGAGAAATTTTTCAAATTCATTGTCAAATGGGATACTTAGCTACTAAAATGAAAGCAAGACAATGCAAAACAAGTCTATAAAAGACAGACTCGTCTATCAAATCTCATTAAGAGTTGACAGGCTAAGTAAACGGAATTCCCGCTCATGAAATTTCATATTTAGAAACACCCCCTAATAAAAAAAACAACAGCTGCGAAATGAAAACAAAAATCTACACCAAATCAATCATCCATAATGACTTCCACTCTAAACTGTAAACAAAAGAAGGTCGATCTAAACGATCCAAAACAATCCACTATGTTTAACTTTCCCTACTGGAAAAGCGCGTACCAACAAAACTGATGAGTAAGGAAAACCAAACATTTATTTGTTTTATTCCAGTGTACAAATAGCACGTCGTTTTCCTGTACTCCATACATCACTTGGTCAAGGTCGCCGTGTTAGAATATATATTCCCGCGAAGGCTGTTGACGCTGTGCCACCACTAACACGATAAATCACCATCTTGTTTTCCCGCGTCTAGAATGACGTCATAGCCAGGGGGGCTTCGATTCGAACGTCCAAAAATAGTCATAGTATTCGCGTTGCGAAAGAATGACCTGTGAGTTGAAACTTAGGAAAAGAAGACGAAAAAAATAAAAATAAATAAATAAATTTGGAAGGAATTTTTATGGAGCGATAAGTTCTTTGTAAATAATTTATTTGCCAGCTGGTTTCCGGTGTTTTTGTTGGAGGTGCAACAAAATGGCTGGAGGAAAAAAATTAATAAATGAATTTGGCTGGACTGGAATCGCGATGGATTTGAGAATGTTAGGCTGCTCTGTGTGTTGGTCTGGACGTGTTGGAAAGAGGCCGATTTGTTATAATTATATACCGGCATTCTTTTGGGGGAAAACAGTAAATTGTGAATTATATCAGTAATTTGATATCAATAGGCCTGCCAAACTATCTTCTGGGACAGGCTGGGATTTAAAAAGTTGTTAAGGCTTATGTCATTGAAAAAAAATCTTGGATTTAAAAGTTGGCTTATGTCTTTAAACAGATCTTGAGTTAAAAAAATTTTTTTACCATAAATAAAGTTGTTAAGGCTTATGTCATTGAAAAAGATCTTAGATTTTCTCGTGATTCATTATAAAAAGTTAAAAAATATAAAATTATTGGATGAAAATAAATAAAACTTTTCACTATCATATATTTGTAAATTCAGGTAGTATTTTGATTTTCATTAATATGCTTTGTAAGCATGATGATGATGGTGATGCAGGAATTTTTGATATTAATAAATTTGCCAATGAAATTCAACCAGAAATTACTATGTGATGAAAATTAGCCTTTCTTTTATACCATTCTATGTTTTTTTAGTTTTTCGTGAGATGGAAATTAAATAAAGAGGGGATTGTCTTCCAAAAGATATTTTTAAAAGAAAACTTGGCCCACATTTGTTTCACATCAGAAGGGGAAAAATAAGGTCATCAATAACTAGTGAACATGACGGAAAAAAAAAAAAAAAAAAAAAGATTACCATCAGGCTATTGAAAAAAATGCGTAATTGAATTAACATTCCTTAAAAATTACCAAATTTTTTTTTTCGTTTCTGCAATCTGTGTACCTATGGATATATGTATCCATTCAAAACTAATTCAATAATAAATTATCGTAGTTATGATTTCATTTTAATAAGCATATCCAGTTGATTTAAAAAGTAATATATAATGATATTTTTTCTACACCCTAATATTCCAACACTTTTTATTTCAAGTAAC
Source organism: Caerostris extrusa (assembly GCA_021605095.1). Lineage (NCBI taxonomy): Eukaryota > Metazoa > Arthropoda > Arachnida > Araneae > Araneidae > Caerostris > Caerostris extrusa. The sequence continues at coordinate 44,811 of BPLR01019671.1, read as the reverse complement.
ATAATCAAACATTTATTACTATACAATATAAAAAATAACAAAATCGATTGATGAGATATGGAGGATAACAGGACAGTACATTTCCCCTTGATAAATGAAAAGGTAAAAGTGTTTAAAGAATCATTGTTGTTATAGTACATTTCAATGTACTGCTACATATCTGTATCTGTACATTGCCATAGATAGAAAACATTTCATTAACCATTGTTGTTACAGTAACCATTGTTGTTATAGTAACCATTGTTGTCAGAGTAATTACACAGTCACAATATAACCATTGTTGTTACAGTACATGGCAATGTACTGCTAATATCTACATGTTTGCCATAGATGGAAAACATTTCATTAATCATTGCTTATTACAGTAACCATTGTTGATACAGTTTAACCATTGTTGTTACAGTACATGGAAATGTATTGCTACATATCTATCTGAACATTGCCATGGAAAACATTTCATTAACCATTGTTGCTACAGTTTAACCATTGTTGTTACAGTAACCAATGTTGTTACAGTAACCAATGTTGTTACAGGTTAACCATTGTTGTTACAAAACATGGAATTGTAATGCTACATATCTATCCGTACATTGTCATAAATGGAAAACATTTCATTTGTCATTGTCGTACAGTAACCATTGTTGATTCAGTTTAACTATTGCTGCTACAGTTTAACCATTGTTGTTACAGTAACCATTCTTGATTCAGTTTAACTATTGTTGCTACAGTTTTAACCATTGTTGTTACAGTACATGGCAACGGAAAACAATTCACATAGCATCAAAAGTACATAGTTGATTCCTTCTACTTAGTGTTTTAAGCTGTATTTATATCTACAATTGGAATATAATAGTTTCTTTAAATAAATGCTTTTGCAAACATTCACATTCAGTGATCACTGTGTGTACCAATTATGCTTTAATTTTTGCTCCCAATCACTAAGTAAAGTAATATTCTCAATTATTTCTTAACAAATGACGGGTTTATTAAAAACATGCTTTTACATTATCTATTATCGACGTTTTAGTAAATCTAACATAAAAAATATTCTGTCTGTAAAGAGTAACGAATATTCTAAGCACAGTGAAAAATAATTTATAAAAACTGTTCAGTTCGCATTTTTGATACAGGTTCCTTGAGTACTCTTATAGGTTTTTAATGGTACCAAATTTAATAGATTCAAATTACATCATTGAATATAGTGGTTATGCACCGTTTACTCGTCTATAAAAAAAAATCTAATCGTTAATCTAAGCTTGACTTTGTGCCAAGATTGCCGTAGATCTAGAGCTCTGATTTTTTACTGGTTGGATCTGGTATTCAAAGGGCACAGCTGGTTTTTCATTATAAAGATTTAAAATCTGCAGTATTTACTTTATGAATATAAAGCAGGGTTAAGGACAGAATTAGTAAAAGTTTATTTATTTATTAGATTTATTCTTTTTCGCTCTTTGTATTTTTTGTGCAGCATCTCCTGCAAAGTGCAGTATTTAATTGCTTTTAGATTCTTGCACATGTATGATTACTTTCGTAGTGAAACACAAATTATAAATGTTAAATCACATGAGGGAACCAGCAGCGCTGCGATCACAAAGCTTTTTCAAAAATCTGTACATTCCAGGCAGTGGCGTAACTGCACCATCTGAGCCTTATGGTAAATTTTTCGAATAGGAGGGGGAGGGGCTTCAGTGCAAAATATCATCATTGTACTTTCTTTTTTCAATTCCTTCTATTAGCTCACACTCTTCCTATATATATCTAGTTCAAATTTTCAATCGTTCATAAAATACTTTTATTCATTCATTCAAGTTCAAATACATCTTTTTTAAAAACTTGTAGTGGATGACACTTCAGGTGTTAATACAATTTTTTTCAAATATTAATTCAGTAATTAAATTTAATTAAATCATTTTAGTATGAATTTAAGTTGCACTTCATATCTCTACCAAATAGATGGTGCCAGATAAACTTAAAAATGAGATAGAAAGGTATTTATAAAGACTTTCCTACTAACAGAGTGAAAAAGACAGGAATTGACATAATTTTTTTATATATATTAGCATGTTAATAAAGTACTACACCTAACGTATGTATTAATTTTGGTCAGATACTATGATTTAGGTTAAAGAGGAGGATGTAGTATTAGAAATTGCAGCGAATAGTGAAAAATTATTTATTAAAGGTATTTTTTGTTGTTTTTTAGTGTTCTGATTCGCAAAAGTGCTTCAATGACAGCATCAAAGTTCGTTTTTGGTCATGGAAATATTTGATATTTGATAGTCAAATTGTGTATATTTAATGTACTTTGTTTCATCGAATTTCTTAATTATCGTTTTGTGCTGATGTATCGAGAATGATCGCTCTAGCACGCAGCCGTAGTCACAGCCAGAGCACAGCAGGAAAGCTTGAAGATATAAAATGTATTGATTTACTTATTATTGAAGTAAGAAAGAAGATTTTTTATTTCATGTATCTAGCGTCGGTTTGAGTTTGCCTGGTTTGTAGCTCTGACGGTCATCTCGCGTATCGCTTTAGGCTGAAATGAGACCGACCACCTGCAGTTTAGTGCGGATTCCGAACCACTAGCAAACATCCATGCGCTGCCAGAATCGGATCAGAAGCCTTCGCACATTGCCACGGCCAGAGCCTGGCAGCTAAGGTGGAGCGAACTTCTGAGAATTTCCCTAAAGGGTGTGTTAGTGTCCTGAGTGGCATGCGGAGATTCCACTTTCCACGAGACCAAATTCAAATAGGGAAGTCCTGGCATCGAGGATTGCCATCGTGCGCTTTACGCCCGCCACATCAGCTCCAGTGCTAGGAGCGATATATTTTAGCGCTACACCGTGGTCAATGCGTTCAAAGATGCCAGATACTTGTATATTTTAATTTATAACGCTTGGATCATAAGTTTGATCGAAATACGGGGCTCAATAAATTTTACTTTAATTTGTAATAATAAATGTCAGGTCTTTCCACTGTACCTTTCATAGCTTCTCTCTCTGCTCCTCAGGAGTGGGGCCCAGTGGAAATTGTGTGCCAAGCGCCTGCCACCCCATTGTTGCACCACTGAGTTCAGGGCATCAGTGCGAAATGGTCGATTATTTCACACCTTACATCTTTTTCTGAGATTGGAATCTATATTACTATGTAGCCTATGACTGTGTTTTCAAAAGTATAAAAAGTGGTCAGATTTTATTATTAAATGAAAGATCGAAAATCACTTGAAATTGAATTAAAGAAAAGAAACGCATCCATAAAGATAGTCAAATTGGGATAATTACATGATCTATATGAAATTGTCTCACATTCTCACTAATTATACCTGTTTTTGCTTTCAATAGTAATGATTTCCTTCTAGAAACAGGCTTATTTGGTTTTCACTCCATAGATTCCTGCTTACGCCCACCCATGGTTAATTCATAGATAAAAATGATTATTCATAGCAAATAACTTTTTCGTATTTATTTTCGTGCAGGTTAACTTTGAGGAAAAGTGGAGCTGTGAGCTTATGAAGGATCACGCTGTGTGATGTGTGCTATACATGCCAGGGTTATAGCAATTTCTAGTTGATATAAGAGTTGGGGTCATTCTGACCCTCACAGAGATAGTGTTTGAGTTCATCTCTGTTGGAGGTCTCATTTAATATCACAAGTCGTTTCCTTCACAGCAGCTTCAGAAAACAGAAAAACACTCATTAAAAACTATCCTGTTCACACTAATCATGCGTATTTACAGCTAAGGCACGTAATAAGGAAAAGAGTGAACTTTTTAACTTTTCAAGACAAAAAGTAAATAAATATTAATGCAAGTATTTTTGCTTTTTGAAGACAAGATGTTTGCATTTCACATAGGCCCGTGCCACATCTTTCGGATGGCGTACTAATACATAATCACAATGTTAGCATACAAAGTAATTTTAATTTTTCAGAAGATGACATAGGCATACCGTCTTAATTATATAATGACTCGGAAGCGTAACGGAATAACAATATTGTACGCCAGCTGGCAGCAAAAGCAATTAATCTGAAATATCGAAGTAAATGTTTTGCAATTTCGTCTTGCAGATATGAAAAGTCGTCATCGTGCAATACGGCATTATTTGTGTTGCTGTCTACTCTGTTTGCCTACACAGCATAAAGGCAAAAAGACAACAATACATAATGACGGATATGTATATCAATAACGACTTACATTTGTTTGCATTTTCAACAATCTATAGATATGCTGTTGTTGTTTTGTATATGTTTTTACATTTCCATGTATCTGTAATGTGTTTTTCTTTTCTGTTTAAAGTGAGACTTGTAATATTTTTGCTTGTACTGATTATGCTGATTGAAATGTTTACTGTGTGGCCCTATTTGGGTAGCTTTTTCACAGCACTTTCCACATGCCTGGCTGTATCTGACATTTTACAAAGTAATTTTACTTTTTGCTCACAAGATAGGCACATGATTCTTCTTAAATACATCAATATTTTGTGAAGCATAACTGATAACATAGATAGATGACACCTAGGGCGCACTATCAGCGAAAATGACAAAGTAAATGTTTTAGCAACTTTGTCTGCAGATAGAAACCATCTTGTATGAAATTGACATCATTTGTAAGTAGCTGTCATCTGTAACACTAAACAAAACAAAAAAACATACATAATGACGCTGGGCTTGTATATCAATAACAACTTATATTTATTTGCTTTTCAGTAATCCTTCTGTTGTTGTTTGTATAAGGTTTTGAACTTTTCTACCAGTTTATGTAATGTTAACAACTCTTTCAATTTATGTATACGCACTTTTCTGATATATTTTACTCTATGGGACCCGGATAGCTTTCAGATCAGCATGCTAATATATTGACATTTTACCAAGTATTTTTAAATTTTTTCACCAGATAACGGCTACGTCTTCAGTATTTGTCTCTGACATAACCAATAACAATATCGACTGCTGCAAATAACGGTCGGCATCTATCCGGGAAAGTGATGCGCCTGCAGATTGTTTGGCAAATGGCATTATTTTGTGCAACTATCTGCGGCTTTACTCAAAACAAAACCAAAAACAATACATAAAGATTCAGGGTTTCACGTGGCCAACACTAGCAACTTATTTGTTTGGTTTTCGACAATCATTCTCTGTTGTTTGTTTGTAATGATACCATAGCTGCGTGATTTTCAGGTTGCGTGCAGTGGGCTATTATGTTGAGATTTAGGTACATGTTGAGGATAAATGCTTTGTGCATTTTCTTTTTATTTTCAGATTTATACAGCATGTACACACGAACTATATGTGCAAAAATCCCACAATAGAGGAATTAGGAGTTGAGCGCGGCATGAGCGCATTGATTAATACATACGAAGATTCTTTCAATGGATTTATTACATTTATACGAAAAGATGAGGGTGCACATTGGCCCAATCTGCAGCTGGGGACAAAGAGAGAGAGGTGACGCTTCGTAAAAAGACGGGTGTAAGGAGTTTTCAACAATAAAATGTTCCAAATACAATTGCATGACCAGTTTAAAGTCAGTTCAAACTGTTTTGCATCGATTAACGGCAAAACTTTTTTTTTATCTTTTGCAAATTGCAAACAGTTGTTGCTATTGTATTGAAGAGAATGAAATTTCACATTGCAAAATTGTTTAAGCTGGTGAAAATTCCCAAAAAATCTGATTATCTTTTCAATGAAAAGCGACATTTTGGTGGACTTCTGTCGATTTCAAAACATGAGATGTTTGTTGCATTGCATTATTCTTTTTTTATGGGGCAAGGTTGCTAGTCCACTGCAGTCAACAGGCCGGAGCCTGTTGGCCAGTGAAATACCACCAAACATCTCTGACGTTCAGGTGCCCCAGGGTTCCGAGTCGGATGTTGTACCGGTGTCGTGGATGTTTTGTAGTGGTTCAGGAATCGAAGCTTTAAGAAGCAGTCCCGGTGTCATATGAGTTGAGAGACAGGTCCCAGTCAGACTGCAAGCTCACATCCTTCTCAAACTGTGTGGGGGCAACTCAGGTTACCAAAGGCACAGTGATGTGGTGGCGGTGCCAGTAGTCGTATTCCACCGATCACCAATAGACCAGAACCAGCACGGTTTAAAATGATTCCAAACCACTACAATATCACTTCACAACCACCTGGACTCGGCCAAAATGTGTTGCTTTGTACCGAGCGAGCTTGGAGCACCCCAAATCATCTGATCACATCAGACCCCAAATCTGCATACTCAATTGTGATAATTTGAGATTTTCCAGCCATAATTTTTTTTAATATTTAAGAGAAGAATTCACTTGGGGTGTGAATGCTACATTAAGCTTTAGCCACAGCAGTTATATAAAGATTTTTTGCCTTCAAAATATCACGCGCGTTAAAATATATTTATATATTGTGAAAAAAGAAAAATAATATTTCAAGTATTGGCCGAAGCATTCTATAAACTTGTTTGCGTCACCTGTGTTGCGTATTATCAAACGTACTTAATCAAATATAATTTTCACATAAGCAAATTCATAAGTGGAAATTTTCTTCTTTAAGCCCACATACCATGCATACTGTTATTGAACTACGTCCGCGATGACGTAACTGGAGCATAACGGCATCCAGTTAAAACAACATCAAAGAAACATAAGAAAACTGGGATAAAAATAAAAATGTTACTATAGAACTTGAAGTTTATTGAAAACTACTAGAAATGTTATTCAAGTTCAACAATTTTTTACTAAGATAGCCTGAAAATTTTTTTAGTTAATTCCTTTAAAATTTATATCTCCCAATATAATCAAAGAATACTAATTTAGTTTAATTGTAAGCTAGAGCCATTTAAGTTATTCACTTGCTTTATTTTAGAATTTTTCATTCAATTCCTTCTATTCAATGCCTCTCCGTATATATATCTTGTTCAAATTTTCAATCGTTCATAAAATACTTTTTATTCGCATCCACTCAAGGAGTTCAAAAATACATTTTTTTTAACTTGTACAGGTGGAGGTGACACTAAATATTAATACAGTTTTTTCAAATATATTAATTCAGTAATTAAATTTAATTAATTAATTTTTAGTTTTTTAGATTGAGATTTTTTCCTATCTACCAATAGGCAGCTTGAATACCAAACTTTTAAAATGAATGAAAAGTATTTATAAAAGACTTTTCTTCTGCAATAGAGTAAGAAGAAAAAAAGTAAAGATTGACTTAAAAAAATTTGTTTTTTTATATTACTTGTTTATATAATAAAAATCATTTATAACTTATAAAAATATTTTATAAATTTGTTCTGTAAAAATTAGCAATTACTGAGATCAATTTAGTTTAATAAAAGATATATATGTCTTTTTTCGCGATGAGGAAAAGGTGAAAACATCAGTGAGACTTACTTTCACTCACGTGGCTGCTGCAAAAAATCCACGGTAGTGAAGTCTACATCGACAACAAGATCGTGCAATTCGTAATGTGAATATTATGTATGGTATGTATTTAGCATGAGTAGCTCGTATTCAAATTAAACAGTTATTATTATTTTAACAAACTGATATAAAGGAAAGCTGATTTTTAAGGAATTTTTCCTTAAAATGAGATTTTAGAAATTGCCTTCCCGAAGGACTTTTAGTGAACGGCTTCACGTAGAATGGATCGTGATAAATTTTATTGATAATATAAAATGGCCGTGTGAGGATTCCTGATTAGAATGTAGCCTATACATATCGTAAAGGTGACTGAGATGGGTACCCTATGCTCTGGGGTTATAACTGGGTGGGGTAAAGTCAGATATTACTCTTTGGGTTCCCTATGTCTTTGTGCCGCAAGGTTAAGGGCAAAGAAGCTATATTTTTAGCCTTTATTATCATGACTTGACGGTTTAAGCCCACAAGGGTTCTTGGACTTGATCTGAGATGCTGCTGTCCTACGACCAAGTGGGGTAAGAACACATTATAGAATAGGTATACAAATATTAATAGCATTACAGAAGTTATCATTCCATATTTATATTTTTTAAATTTTAATTTGTTCTTAGACTTGTCAGGATCCCCACAAAACTGAACTTCATCACAAAAATCTACCGACGTATGACAAGCACGCACACACTACTCTTATAAACCTGAAGATGGTAATATGTAACAATTGTAAGTTAATCTAACATTTGTTAGCGTCTCGATTATGGAAGGTTATAGTAAGGATACCAGCACTTCAGATACCAGTACTGGGGAGTTTGTTCAAGATTATGGAAGCGAGAATATGCATAAAAGCTTAACAGTCTTTCTAGTGGTACTCACTAGACCAAGGGTCTCCAAACTACGGCCCGCCAGTGTCATCAATCCGGCGAATAGCTTATTGTTGCTATAATAAGTTGGATAAAGCACAGAATGATAATAACTCAGTTTTATTGACTTGCTAGGTAAAACTTGAGGACAAGCATAATACGTAGAAAACTTAACTTAAGCAGAACAACTAACAAATAATTGAAATGAATCCCACTAACAATATAAACTGAGAACATTCCGCGGTTACCACTCGGATTGTTATGTTGGGGTAAAGAATATCTCATATGTATGTATATCGATGTTTGGAATGTTATATCCTGAATCAAACATGATTTTTTATCCTGAAAATCATAGGAACGGAAAAGCTAATTAACACGAATGAAGGCCGCGGGGTATCCACTTGCAAAAATACTAATGATATTTATCCTAGTTGTGATTTTTAACTGACTACTTAGTTTGTAGTTAGCAAGCGTATGTGCTCTGCGCTCATAAATTACTACAAATTATAGATAGCGGCGTGAAAAATTAGAAGCGGTTTTGGCCCTTGGTACTTACTGAAGCCAAGCAGTGTGACTAAGGCTGGAAAGTTTGGAGACCCCTGCTCTGGGCCAACGCTTAATCTACTGCTATATATATCGTCCATTATGAGTGGCGAATGCCCACTTGCTTCGAAGTATACCCGGTATACGAAAACAACGTGTATCGATTTGCAGTCTATATTTTGTGCAGGTTATACTATAGAGTCATTATGAATGTAAATTGCATTACAATCATAATGACTTCTTAACTTAAATTAAATTACACAAGAACGTGCATTGCTGCATCAGTGAAATATTATTTGCTCATTTTGTTATGAATTTCTTAATATGTTTTTGGTATTAAAGTTTCTCCTGTTGTTAAAAACTATAAAAATATCGATAAAAATTATCTTTTTAGATTTATAAAAATTTCGGAGTTTGGCGCATCTTTTGCCTCGTGATTGCTCTTTCTGAAAACGAGAAGCTCTATGTTTTCATATTTTATCAAAATTGGGTCTCTAATATTAGCTGCAGATCAGGTTTTATTCCACTTCTTACACGTGGGAAGTCACATTATATGGCAAAAATGAACTTCTCAAGCGCAGCGTAGAGAATAACTTTTATCACCATTTTATATTTCTTATTTTGTTTCACAGCCTCCAAAAGAATCGTATCGGAATGTCTTATTGTATTTGACGGGTTCAAGGAGCTGCTTGGCCCACTCTATAGTTAGAGATTAACAACATGATAGCAATTTTTGACACCTCACTTTAAACCCGATAAACATAAACATAATCAATTAATAAATAAATACCATTTAAAATAAACTTTGAACAATGAGCTCTATTTGTTGTGATAAATTATAAAATCTATATCAAGTATGCCCATCTTTTGTTGGCAGAGTAAATATGCTGTCTAAAACCACATTTATCGATGTAACTTTCTACATTTGTTTTCTCTTGTGTAGTAATCTCAGTTCTTGGTTCTTTGAATTCCTTCTATTAGCTCACACTCTCTATATATATATTGTTCAAATTTTCAATCGTTCATAAAATGTTTTTTATTCATCCAATCAGAAGTTCAATATATATTTTTTTAACAGTGGATGACTTTTCCCGATGTTAATAAGTTTTCTAATATTAGCTATTCAGTAATTAAATTTAATTAATTAATTACACTCTTATTTTGGAATTTAAGTTGCATGCTTATCTGCCAATAGGTGGCGCCAGATAAACTTAAAAATATGAATGAAAGTTTTTATAAAGGACTTTCTGCAATATAGTGCAGAGTACTAATTGACTTGAGATATATATTACTTGTTTTCTAACATTAGTGAAGGAGGACGAAATGTTAATAAATTTTTTAAAAAAATTGCAGTAATTCACGCACTCATGTCCTGTTTTCAGTCTGAAGTTAGCCAGTGTCTCTCTTTATCTTTACGTGGTCTTCTGCGACTAAACGCTTTCACGATCATTCTTTGATTTTATCCCAGAGTTTTATTCCCTGATTTAATTGATAGTTCTGTGTTGTATGACTAATAATTAAAAAGAGCTATTAATTTTTTTCTCTGTTATTTAGCATACAATCCTAGCGATTCTGCACTTCGTGACATGGTTGTCGAGCAACTCTTTCTCAAACTTTTGAAATTTCTAGCTTTTTCTTTTCCACTGTCTCATTCTCATTGCACCTTTTAATCTTCTTTCTTCTTCTTTATCTTATATTTTACAACGTCTTTCAGGTTTTCTGTTATTTGTCTCCGGCCGTACATATAATGTATAAGATCAAAAGAGTAAAATGTCAAACATTTGGCTTCAATGCCTTGCACCAATGCAATGCCTACAACAAAACCTTGAATTTTCTACCTAGTTTTTACCCAGCCACTTTCTCATTTTTAGTTCTCCTCATATGTTGAATCTGGCTGTTTGTGGACTCGGTTTAATAAGCTCATGCATAGCGAGAAATAAAATTTAAAATGTAGCACGTATGTCTGCTGCAATGTGCAATAACTGAAAAACTCTGTTAATCTGTAAATCTCTGTTGCGTCAAAACCCAGGTCCTCTCAGCGGCATCTGCATGAAGTCAACGTCTTTATGTCCAGTAAACATCCTGTCTGTGGGGGTGTCTGGCAGGTGAGGGTGGACGATGACGCGAGAGAAAGAATGTAAGAAAGGCGAGTTGAACCACTGTAACCTAACGAGAAAAGTTTGTATGGCTCTGTCCATCACTCGAGTGTGATGGCTGCCTAAAATAAAAGGAGTTCAATAATTGTAACCCCAGAGTGAGGTTTGTGTGGTCAGTTCATCCTCGAGTGTGATGGCTGCCTGCTAAATAGAAATGAGATTAATTAATACACAGTCCACTTCATGTTATTCGCGTGTGTGTCAAATATTATTTTGAGTTTATTGGTGTGTGATCGAGCTATCGAACAATTTCTATTAGTTAAAAATCTATTTTTAACCAGCCAATTTCTACTTTTGAGTTATCCTCATGTTAAAAATCTGGCTATTTAGAGAGCTCAGTTTAATAAATATCACTTAACGAGAAATACTAATGTATAATGAGATATAAGATTTAAAACGCAGTATTAGCGTCACTGTAACGTACGCGTAACTGAAAAACTCTGTTAAATCTAAATCTCTATTAGTTAAAATCCTACCCAATTTCCCATTTTAGAGTTTTCTCCACATGCTAAATCTGGCTGTTGTGAGTGTAACAGTTTAATAAACTCAAGCGTAATGAGAAATAAGATTTAAAACATAGCAATAGCGTCACTGCAACGCGTAATCCTCTTCGTCAGTTAAAATCTAGTTTTATCAGTCAATTTCCCGTTTGCATTTGAGTTCTCCTCGTCAAATCTGGCTCAGTTTTAACAGAAGCTCACAATAGCACTATCACTCTAACGTAGTAACTGAAGAAATTCTTCGGGTTATATTATGCGGTAGGTACTTGCAAATGAAAAAATAACTCAACGGAATAAGCGCAAGAACCTACTTTTATAATTAGATATTGCGTCCACCAGTGTAATATGAGCATCTTCAGCAAATTTAGAAGTGCCACCACTAAGATACATGGTGAAGATTTTTAAAGCCCACATGTACCATGCATACCTGCTGAGGCTTAACACGTCCTTGACGTAATGTGAGGGAACTATTACCAGAGCAAAACAACATGCAAACAGAAATCAGCTGAAGAAGGAAACTTTCAAGTTTTCAGTTCTATATCAAGAAGCTGAGGAGTGAAAGTGGGATTTATCTGGAAATCGGACTTTCATATACCATACTTTATGCTTTGATCTTGTATCAAATAATAAGTTTTGAAGACTTCAAGCGCACTAGACTTTTTTTAACGTTTGATTTAACGTTCGCGGGTGACCTTAGACTTCGACAGTTGAAGTCTGGCTGTCTTTTTTAACTTGTGACGCAGAATTTGGCGCAGTACATTTAACGGAACGTAACCACTTCCAGTTTATAACGCTGCAGAGAAAGATCACGTGCATTTTCAGAAATCATTTGTTAAATTAAATATTATAAATGTTTAAGGATAGTTGTTGTGGTTAAGTAGCTGATGATAAAAATTCAAGAGTAATATGCTAGATTATATTTTGAAAGTTGGCTGATTATTGAAAATAAAATGGATTACAAGTGAAGAGAAAATCTATAAAGTTTTTCTTAAGAATGATGTTGATAGAATTTAAAAAATTAACATAAAATAAAGAATTTTAAAGATTTGATTGTGAGGTAATTGCATTTTGGCAGCGCAGTTTAAATTCAATCATCAAATAGATTTATCGTATATAAAATAGAAATTCCTCACAAATTCATTTAAAATTTAATGATTATTAAACTTTAATTTGATAATTTAATGTATTAAAAATGAAATTAAACATTTATCATCAAATAGCCATATAATCAAGTTCTAGAAACATCTGAAAAATATCAATAAACATTAAGAAATAACAAAAGAAATAAATGTAAATATAGAGTCTACTGCATCTGCATATATTTTTGTTGCATATAATAATAAAAAAATAATTAAATTACAAAAATAATCAAAAATTATTAATAATATTGTCAGAAATTTATTTTAAACTCTGAGATTGTGCAAAGCAAAAATAAGGAAAAATTTAATGTAAATTAAAAATTTATAATATACCAAAAAAACCTGAAGTTTCAAAAGAAAAATTGAGTTAAAACTTCTTATAGAAGTTAATAATAACACAATCCAACCAAAAAATATTTTCAAAATTTTTAAAAATTATTTTAGATGTTTCTTAAGTTTTTAGGCGGGGTTAAGATGTTGTTTCACAAATAATCATACTTACTGGTTTTTCTAAAATATTGCTGCCTTTCTTCATTTACAACTTTCTCACCATGCTTTACTAAATTTACACGAAGTCTAACATAAAATTGCACCAAGCTCAACCGACACAAATAGTCACGTTCTCATTTCTTTCAGGAGGGACTTACAGACAGCTGGGCCCTCTCTGTCTCTACATCTGAATGTCTGCTTAACTTCGGGTCTGCGTGTCCTAATTCCTCTAGTTTCTCCTACTGTACAAAAGAAAAAGCGTCGTTTCCTATTTGTTATTTCGTTTGTCTGCGAAAAGAGTGAGAAATTACCCATTCTGGTCGAGACTTATGAAACATATGACATACCTTACAATGCTGCTGGAAGTTTCAATTATTCAATCAACTTTTCTCTATCATACGCAGCGGCCTGATGTCCCACAATGGATGCCCAGCTCTTTGGTTCATAGGCTTCAGTTCGAATCCTGGCTGTAACATGAATGTTTTTATTGGCGGTTCGGAATCCACACACGATTGTGAGGATGGATCCTATGGTCAGAAGCCTATGTTGTGCAGCATAAAAAAAATGACTTGGCGGCACGTTCAAGGCCGAACTATCCTCATTGCCAAATTTTCCCATGCTGTTATTTAATTTTGGCTGGTGTGCATGAAATGAAAGTAAGAATTTACGCCACAATTCGTATTTTCAATATTTGTGATGGCGTAAACGAGAATGTAATATTGCGTACCTTACCCGGTATCAATTCTAGATTTTGTCTAGCATATTCTTCTTTTACTCACCACAAAAGGGTTACACTCATTGAGATCATTGAAGGAAAAAAAGAAAACGTTAAATGCTTTTTTCTTATATGACCTGTTTGTTGTTCGATATACGGCTTTATGATCTCACGAAAGAGTTCTCCTACAAGTTATTGTTCTTTTACCTTCATGACTAATATCATTACATACTTAATAGAGTACTTAATTCTAGAAGGAAAAATGGCATGAATTGTTATTTCTTCAGCACGATATCTGTTCCACACTTATTCTACAGAACAATTAGTTTACAGATTATAATATAGAGCCACTATGTAGCCGATGGAACTCCTTATAAAAAATTAGATTATACATTATTTTAAAATATTGGAACGACTATGAATTTTGTAAATATTTGTTTTCATAAATCTACGCTTTGTAACCTGTACTTCACGACCATCGTACATCAATAACAGTGTCCAAATTCAGCATAAAATATATCCTTTATCCATATTATTTTCAATTTTGTTTCTTTATTTCTTTAATTTCTGCTAAAAATTGCTCTTTAAGGGAATGGTAACAAATACATTTTTCAATAAGCTGGTAAATAAAAACTGAGTTTCGAAATACGAATAGAGATTAAATATAAAAAGCGAAATTTTATTGCTGAGTTTATATTGTTAAAATTTAAGTAAATGTGCATGTTTAAAAACTGCACGAAGATTTCAAAATATTCATTTTCTACAAAAAATCTAATATAGCCATTGTAGCAGCTTACAATTTGGCTATATGACCTTTTCTATATGGCCTATATGAATTCATCCAAACACTATAATGATTTAAGAATCTTTAATTGTTAATTATTTGTGATAATTTTGTTTAAAAGTGAATTGGAGGTATTAAAAAATGTATAGTTATTTATTTAAAATTCTGAGCTTTTCAAGATATCTCCTGACTTTTCTCTAGACAATAACATGATACTGCTTGAAAACATTCAGGCATTTAATATAGGATTACGAGACACATCAAGGTTTCATTTAGGCTTCTTAAAATGCATAATGCATTTAGGCTTCTTGGGAAGGGCTACATTATGAATAAACCATTCACTAAATCCACAAAAATTGACAATTAATATTAATTAATTATTAACCATTAAATATCCATTCACAATTAGATATCTTCTAGCTCTTTATCTGTCTTTAAATCCATCTTAAATTAAATAGACTTTAATCCATTATATTCTCAAATCAGCAATTAATGCTGCATCCCTAGAATAACATATTAGGAATTTGTTGTCACCGTGGCTTAAAATTAACAATAAATTTTTCTATCTTCCAAAAATATGAAACCCCACGAAATACGGATTTGCGCTATAATTATTTAGATTTTGTTTTCTAAGTAATATTGCAATCCCAGATAAATGGCAGAGTTCGGTTGCTCCCTAGTGGTGTAACAATATAACGGCCCCAGGATACATTGCTTTGAAAGAAACAAACCCGGTGATATTTACGACACATTGAAGAACACCGATGGCGTTGTTGTTATGATGACATGTTGTAGTATAATATAAATAATGGCATGGATATATGGTGACATACTTATGCTCCTAAACTGGCTGTGGGAATGCCGTATCGATTCTCTTGCAGTCAACGACCTTACCCCAATTTTCCTCCCAAACCATGAGCTGGCGGGTGACATGCAGGGTGCCTGGTAAATTCTAATTACATGCCATGAATATTTGCCGCAGCACACAATAGCTATATGCTTTTAGAATTCAGCATGCTTTACTATGCGGTTGTGGATCTTTTTTAGTGAATAGGATATTTATTCTTGTTTTCACTCCATGATCAATAATTAATATATTATTTGATGAAGTTATTTACTAAAATTTGTTGCTTCTGCTAAAATATCTACCTATGTATATATGTAGGTTTGTCTGCCTGCACCAAACACCAACAGATGGAAACACATCACGGACTATGCCTTTCACACCAACCTTTTGCCATGTAGTAAGCAGTATTGACCCTTGAACTCTGGCCCTGAAGAAGGGAAAAACCCCGTAGTTGGGCGCGAGAGAGAAAGCTAGTCAATATGGAGACGCTGCGTCAAGCAGCGGTAGAAAATGCTGTGAATGTATCCATACTTTCTGTAAATATTGATGTAAATAATTCATTAAATATGTGTTGTTGAGAGAAAAAAACCAACGCTTTTTATGTCGCTTTGAAATACACACTCTAGATTGCCTCCTCTGTCGTTAAAAATTTGCTAGACTGAGAGAGAAGTCTACAAAATTGGGGGCTCGGCCGGGATGCGTCGTTTGAAACCGGTGTAACTCTACATATATGAATTCAAAATGATCCCCATTGTTAAGAATTAAATATTTATCACGCGAATTTACGCTGCGACATAATTTAACAAATATAACTGCAAGCAGAAATAATTATTCAATATTGTTGTCTGAAATATTCCCTAATATTTTGTAAATCGTTAGTTTGGTGGCCCTGTAAATCGTGGTTAGTCAAGGATGCTGAAAAACTTATGTCAAAATCCATTGGCCCTCCGCCAATGGCCATTGCAGTCACTGATTTCTGAAACTAGAATTCTGACTCAATAGAAGTCGTCTTGGATCTCAAGTCAGGCTGCCTGGCGACAGTTTTAAGGAGGTTTCTTCCTTCTACGACATGCAGATTCAGTGCAGTTACCCCTAAAAGTTCTTCCCTCATCGCTCATTGATGAGCTGTTCACGAATGTAACGTACCCTAACGATGTTAAATAAAAAAATAAGTATATAATTTAAAAAATCCCGAATGAAAAATTATATTTCTTATATTTCGATACTAAATAATTATGAATACTTTCATACTTTTTGCACTAATACACACTTTTTGTTTTTCACTTCTTGCATAGTTAAAAAAAAAAATTCAAATAGTTGTTTTCTTTTAAAAATCCATTATGCGACATGACAAGATCGTTTAAAGATAGATATGCGAGATATCACAATTTCATAAACATAAAGGAATGCGATCGTTTTGTATCAATAAATTCCGATTTTTATCAAAGAAAAACATTTCTATCTTAATTGCATCTTTACTCAAAATCTACAATTAATACAAAAAAAAGTTAGAAAAGGACTTGTTTTGATATTTCGATGACATATTCAGATTACCTCACTGATCTCTGTTTTCCCCTCTTTAAATTAAATCGCATGACATTTCATTCCGTCAAATTTAGAGAGCGGCATCTAAATCGCCTCATTTAACACTCTCACAAATACCCAGCATAAAATAAACAAGTTCGAAATGCCACTTTTTTATGTAAATCCTTCAACAGCCGATCTTGAACACTGACGTCATGTAAGCAGCTGGTTCTTTCGTAAACACGATTTTTTATCTTTTATTTTTTTCTTCTTATAGTTTGTTAGCAGAATAATATACAGTTCTCTTCTGTCTAATCGTAAATGTGTAGAATAGAGATGAGCAGATCCAAGGGCTGCCTCATGTAGTTTTTAATATTTTGCTTTAAAAATAAAATTAGTAAAAAATTTATAATTAATTAAAAGTATTACAAATTATTAAAAAAAGTATTTTTAAAAATATAATTCTTTGTAGTTGTCGTATTAGCAAGAATAATATATAGTTATTTTCTGTCTTATCGTAAATGTGCAGAATAGAGATGAGCAGACCGTGGGCTGCTTCATGTAGTTTTAATGTTTACTTTTAAAAATATAATCAGTAATTTTCTAGAAAGATTTTCATGTTTGATTGAAAGTTTATAACATGAAGCATGAGTCCAATTTAGTGTAATCAATTAGAGCATCAATTTAGTGTAATATAAAAAAAATTAACAAATTAAAAAAATAGAGTTTGGGCAGATGTTATTAAAAATGTAGAGTGGTTATAATAAAACTTCTATTTTAGAAAAAGCTGTCAACTGATTGATATCGAAATTGGTATATGGATTATAACATAAGATGCCCAAATATAATCTCTGAGAATAAAATTTAGTTAAAAAATGTCCACTAGGAGGGGCTGAACAGCACAATACAGGAAATCCATCATGGAACTGACTCACACAGAATAAAAATAACAATTGGCTAATAATATTGGCTAGGTAATTAAGGAATTAGGTCTCAGAAGACCTTTCGTACTTAATTTCTGTCTATTGATAAGTTGCGCGTGCATTTTCTGGTACCAATACCAGATGCCCAATTTGCTATCGCTTTGGCCTTTGGTACCACAGACTTTTTGAATCCTGATTGTGGCATGGATATTTGTGAGTGGTTCGGAACCCACATGAAACCGTAGGTCCCGTCTAATTAGCGTAAAGTGTACAAAGAATGACAATAGAGTGACAAACCAAACCAAACTAGATGTCAGTAACTGTGCGGCAATAGCTATCTTCATGTCCTCAATAATCTGCGGATTGAGAGTGTAGCCCTCTTCCAGGTTGTATTCATAATTTTTATCCGCCAAACTGACAGACTGCAACGTTGTTACCAATAGAACATGTTTAACTAGCCCGAAACCGTTTTCATTACAGCAGGAAACATTGAAATACAAACTTGATGTCCTCTCGTTTTATACCGTGAACTGTTTGTATCACATTTCTGCCTTTTGTGCGCATATACAAATCACCAGATTTTTTCCCATTTCAGCTTATCAATCTTGTTCTCAAATTTGAATTGTTATTTTTAATCCGTGTTTGTCATTTCCTATATTGAGTTTTGTGTCCTTATTACACAATTTTTAAGCTAATTTATATTTTTAGAGATGAATTTTTGCGCATCTGATGTATTGTCCACGTACCAATTTTTGTATCAAAGCCTTATTTACATGATGTCATAAATCGCGGAACGTACTATAACCGCCCTGTATTTTATTCAATGCTTACTAAAATTTTTTCAGATTAGTAGGACATACAGTTCATTATGTGTTAACCTGGAGATAGGACTCTGATGAGCATAATTATTTTTATCTCTACAACTAAAAATTTTATTCTTTCTCTCCATTTTAAAATTGCTCTAAAGAAAATAAATGACGTTGTTGCTAATTAATATATTAAAATGCACTCTCGTTAGAATCAGCACTTTTGTTTGAACATCGGTGGTCTTCATGTTCCACACAAACACCACTAACGGGCTATGAGGGAAAAAAAATTATTTTTTTAGGGAATTTTTTATGATAAATATTTTTGAATTTGTGTTTAGTACGGAGAAAAAGCTGGAAAAAAAACCTCCTGTCAGTCAGACTACCGTATTCATTATTAAAAAGAAGTGACTGCAGTGCACGCCTTTAGCGAGAATCGAATGCCTGCTATCTAGAACACACATTTGATAATGCCACGAATAAGATTGTTTACAAAAGTACTCAGAGAAAGGTCATTTAGAATAAAGACTATTTTAATTATTTATATAATAAATTTTTTAGAACCTCGATGGGCCTCATGTTCCACACGTGAAAGCCACAATCAATACACTGAGGGGAAATGAGAAGAAGACATTGCCTCAGTGGAGATAAATGTCCTTTATTTACATGCTCATTCGAGAAAATCCACACAAACTTCTCACCAGGCAATCTTACTATGGATGCCAGACACTTTAGACAGGTTATCAGAATCTCCATCGCGTCTACCCATTTCTGGGGAGCAATACTTTTAGCAACAGATGAACGAATCGGAACTTTATAATGTTCGGATTCGCTCATACTAAGTCTACCTGTACTACCTGTAATTAAGTAGGTCTTCCTGTACACTAGCTGAGGCTTGCTTTGGTTTGGTTTGACTCTCTATAGTCATTTTTTGCACACTCTAGGCTAATTAGACCGGGATCTACAGTTTAACGTGGATTCCGAACCACTAACAAACATCCATGTCAGCGCCAGGATTCGAACCTGAAGCCTACGGTACCAAAGGCCTGAGCGCTAGTCAATTGGTCACCAGGCAGCACTAGCTGAGGCACCATTGTAACTATTTTAACTTGCTCATTATGCATATTCGGGCCTGATGGCCGAGTGACAAGCGCTCGTGCCACAGGGTTTTGGTTCAAATCTCGGTGATGCCATGGATGTTTGTAGGAATTCGGAATCCACTTTAAAACAGTAGGTCCCTGTCTAATAAGATTGTAGAGCGTTGGACGTAGGACTGACAATTCTACCCAGTAAAAAAGAAAACATTTCCTGTTTCAAAATCTGCCAGTAGGCAGAAGGCCTTGGTCCATCATGGGGTTGATGCGTCAATGAAGAAGATTATTCATATTCAACTTAACCAAGCTGTTTTTTAAAATTCTTACATACCATTTTTATTTTAAATGCAATGCATACACAACTGCAAACTTGGAAATTCCGAAACAATTTCCGGTATTTCGGGTAACCCTAAGATTCATGTTAGCTGAATGTCTTGAACCTAGTGTTAATACGTAAAATGTGAATAACGTACGCACGCGAAGGCGAAAAGTAACATCTATTAATACAACACGGCTTAAAGAGTGGAATGCGCAGCTGAATATATGAGGCCTATGACGCTATTGTAGTGGGAATGAAACGATTTGTGAAATAGAATAGTTTTCGATTTCTCCACCGTCATACGGTTATTGAAATTCGTCACTGTAAATAATGAATATTAAATTAGAATCCAAACTTTTTGGCACGTTTTCAACATGCGTTATTGAAATTTTCAAAAGGTAGATAAACTGTGACATCATGTTCAAATGGTGCTATGTCAATATTAAGAACCGAAATAGAAGCGTTTATGGGGTGTTGGATAAATACATTTCAATGTTAGAAGAAATCGACCAGATGTGTCAATGTATTGTAAAGATCCATATGGTAATAAACTTTAAGCACCAATTGAAATAACAGTGTAAAGTTTATACTATATCGATATTTTTATTCGAAAAAATTTTTTGAATTAAAATTTAAAATTATTCTCAAAATCGATTTAAAAAAACTATGGTGCATACGTATATTTTAACATCGTTAGACTTCCTATTTCCTTATGTATGCAACGACCTATGTGACGTTTTGTTCCGGGGGACTTTAAGCGTAAATGCCCTTCATTTGCGTATCTTATGGGAGGAAACTCCGAAACTACCACTACGCGATCGATTGTCGCTTTAGTTCGTGACACTTCCGACACAATGTCACAATCTCCCGCGAGACTCTTGGTTTTGGAAAGCAGTAACATCAGCGTATTCGAACCTTGAATAGTATTCGAATACGCTGATGCGTATATATGCATATGCATTGATGCGTATATATACATATATACATTAATGCGTATATGAGTTTACATTGATGTGTATATGCGTATATCCGATAGTATGCGTATTCGAATCTTAATTACTATAGTTAAATCAAATTACAATTTTTTAAATTTTTAAAAACTTTTATTGTTTGTATATTAGAACAAAATTAAACTTTCATAAATAAATTGTTTTTCTTTATTGTAAAAGAGTTACCATAAAATTTAATACTTGTTTAACATGAAGATTATTTGAACTAAGAAATTTTAAAGAGTTTAAAAATAACGTTTCATGAATAAATTATGTAATAATTTATAGTTTAATTTAAATACGTTCAAGATTGAAATATTAAAAAAAAAATAAGAGGTTTAAATTTGAACATCTGTTCGTAAAATTAATCTTTAGTAAAATTTTTTTTTATTTCCATTGGCAAGAGAAAATGACAAACTCTTACGATATATATAGATATGTGTGAGTTTTACACTGTGATATATATATATATAGTGTAAAACTCATACACACAAGAAAAAAGAGGACAATAAGAGAAAATGTCGATGTCTCATCAGCAAAATTTAGTGACCCTTTTTCACCTCGATTCTCCCCACGCGTGGTCGGGCATCCTGCTGTAGAGTACCTGTCCATGGTCTCGTCTTTCTCAAAGAGCGGGAAATTTGGACTGTCAAAAATGCTAATGCGGTGCAGATGGTTCACCAAACAGTCATGGTCCACCGACCGCAAGTCTAAATTGAGCGACAGCTTTTTCATGAAGTTTGTCCGAAATACCCTGTCTCAAAATGTTCCTCCAACTCCTCGAGGAGAAACGGGCAGTGAGGAACGTCTTCCATCTAAATCTCATTTTATTTTGATATAAACTTTCATGGAATAAAAAAAAGTTGCAAATATTTAGCTGTTGTACTATTCGTGTGCACTTCTTAGCCAGCAAATCTGCCTGATCATCACCTAAAATGTCACAGAGTCCAGGGATCCACTGGAGGAAAGCTGTGTCGCCCATCTACCATCAATCTTTCAAGAAGAACTCGACATTCTAAGATATTCTTAGAGGAGGATGCTTTGTATGACCCGATAGCATGTATGACAGGCCTGTAGTCAAACAGCAAAAAGCAACTTGTTGTATAGGTGCCTGGGGACAAGTTGCTGCAGAGCCACACAGGTAGTCATTACTTCTCCATCGAAGGCGGTTTTTAATTTTCAGACAGGAACATTGTGAGATAGGATGGAAGAGTATAGTCCTGATCGGACATTTGGTGAATGTTCGATCAAGAAATCATCATCATCATAGCTGGCTCGACAGCCCGTTGTGGGCTTTGGCCTTCTTTAAAAGATCCAGCCAGGCTGTTCTCCTCTTTGGCCATGGACCTCCAGTTTTTGATCTTAATAACATTAAAATCAGAGTCAACAGTCGACCTATCTCTTTTCGGTTTTCCTCTTGGTCGCTGTCCAAAGGGGTTACATTGAAACCCTCAAAAGCAGCTCTATCACTTTCCATTCTCATGAGATGACCGGTCCATCTCCTTCAGTTCAGTTTAATAAATTTTAGAATGTCAATATCTCTAAAAAGTTTGTAAAGCTCAAATTGTATCTTCTTCACCAATTTCCATTGTCATTGATGCCACCAAAAATAGTTCGTAGCACTTTTCTTTCAAAGATTGCCAACATCAATCAAGAAATCATCTGTATAAATATGTAACATAACCAACTGTATATAAAAAGTAATAGCCATCTGTATATTCAAGTTCATGGAAGAGGATATGGATAGTCTCAAAGACTAGGATCTTCCAGCTCTCGCGTTCTTTAGTAAAAATGTACTTCAAAGTTTTCAATACAGAAAATAAAATAATTAAGTAAATTTCGTTTATTTTTATTTCAACTAAATCATTTTAGGTTGTTAAAATTTTAATCATTTTATTTATTCGTATTTTAAATATCATTTCGACGTGTTTACAAATACAAAAAAACTTTTTATTTGCTTGCTATTTGCTATAAAAAGTATTCGTAAAACTTTAAATGATAATTTAAGTTTTTAATCTTATAATATTTTGCTATAAAATTACTTAATTAAAATTATTTTTCGGAATGTTCGCAATGTTTTCAAACATTGGTTTTAATATTGATAAAAAATTAATTATATTTCTTTAATTTAAGCAAATTTATAAAATCTTAATAATTATTGTATATATACATATAAATAGCAAACAATATGTAAAAAATTTTAAATTTCAGATTACCTGATTAAATTAATTATTGAATTATTAGATTAGATTAATTGATTTACCGAAAATTAATTTTTAGTTATTTTATTTTTAATGAAAAACATATTTAATTATTGAAACGTTTTATAATTATTCTTAATTTATTTAATGAATTAGTTTATTCGAAATAATGTCTGTTTATTATTTCAAAAACATATCATCTATGTACGAAATGCAAATTGGAATAATAAAATATTTTTTTACATAATTATTTATTCAATTTTTGCGACCCATTTAAAATCAAATTTAAGAAAATAATTGTCATTCAAGGAAATTTTAAGTTTTAGCGGTATTATGTTTTTATTTTAAATAAGAAAATTCTTATTTCCTGAATTATATAATTGATTGCATAAAAAAAAAAAAAAGTATTTTCAATTTAAATTCGGTTTATCGTATCAGTTCATTGTTTATATTTAGGAAAAATAATAATAAATGATAAAGAAGAATGTCTAAAGATTACATAATTGATTACACATAAAAAAAAAATATTTGTAGTTTAAATTTGGCTTATCGTATCAGTTTGTTAGCTATATTATATTTAAAATTAATAATAAATGATAAAAATGAAAGTCATTCATTTTTATCATTTATTATTAATTCTTTAAATATAATATATTAACAATAACAAATAATTAATAATCATAAATAATTTTTGCTTTTGTGACTTTGTACAAAATTGACCTAACAGCATATCTTTTCTGGTACTTAAATACTTAGATCAACTTAAGCTAAAATGAAATCAATATTTTTGAAGTTAAATGCTGCTTAATATCAATAAAAAGCTCATATTCAATAAAATTTAATGAAACTATGACATAAGCAGTAATCCGCTTTTTGACCTTGAAAATAAAATCGTTCAACCGAGTTTACCCCTTCGCTTTAGCTTCTCTATTTGCAGTAACTTATTAATAGTTACTTTTCTGCGATAGCCTGGAACTAAATTTAGTTCGAGTTGTCGCCCACTCAGTAACGGTCAGCTGAAAAAACGAAACACAGCATTCACGGTTTTGAGGAAAAATATGTGGGAAAAAAAATCTCAGACAAAACCAATTTGTTTCAGCTTTATAATCACAGGTTTTTTTTTTTTTTTTTTAGTCTATAAAGCAGAGATAAATAAGCTTGTTAAAGGTCGCGAACCGCACAAAAAAAAATAATATAAAATTATATACTTATATCAATTTTGATAAAAATAGGTTTGCGCGTCTTAACATATATTGACAAGAACATCTACAATGTTGAGTGCAATTTTAAAAATGGAGCATATTTCTGCAAAGAATATGGTGGTGACGTAAAAACAAGTAATATAAAAAAAAATTTTTTTTAAAGTCAATTCCTAATTTTTTTTTCACTAGATTGCAGAAAGTCCTTTATAAATAATTTTCATTAATTTTTTAAGTTTATCTGGCGCCATTTATTGGTAGATATATGCAACTTAAATCTAAAAAAAAAAAATTAAAATTAATGAATTAAATTTAATTTCTGAATTCATATTTGAAAAACTGTATTCACATGAAGTGTCATCCACTACAAGTTAAAAAAAAATGTATTTGAACTTGAGTGGATGAATAAAAAGTATTTATGAACGAATGAAAATTTGAACAAGATATATATAGGAAGAATGTGAGCTAATAGAAGGAATTGAATAAATAAATAAAATAGTTTACAAAGCAGAGATACACAGGTTTGTTAAACTTCGCGAACAGCACATAATAAAAAATAAACAATGTAACGAAATAATTTGTTTGTTTAAATTTATTAATTTCAGATAAAGCTAACTATAAATCAAATATATGAGAGCCGATGATTATAATTATGATAATCATGTAACGAAATATTATTTAAAATATTAAACAAATGTTCCAAATAGGTTTCTTTAAACTATCTTATTTCTTCGTCTTCATTGAAACAGCAGCCTCTTGGTGAATCATGGGGATCTATCTACTGGCAGATCTCGAGACAGAAGATCTTTTCTTTGAGAAGTGTATTTAGCTTTTCCACGCAATGAAAAATAACCTGCTGAGCATTTATATTTTGAAATACCTTACATTAATTTCTTAAAGGAATGTATTTAGTTAATAAGGGCCTGAGTGGCTAGCATTCTGGCGCTTGGTACCACAGGTTTCGGGTTCGAGTCCCGGCGTGGTGCCATGCATGTTTGTAGTGGTTTGAATCCACCTTAAACCGTAGATCCCGTTCAAACGAGGATCGTGGGAAGAGTTTCGGGGGCATTGTTACTCGCTTCCATAGCGTATCTTCAAGCTACACGCACCTCCTGAGTAGTGCTAAGTGAGTAACGTCGGTGCAGCGCTGGCATTAAGGCATCAAAAAGACAATTGTCTAACATTCTGTCATATTGTCTGGCTCATTACATTAGAAAAGCATAACTTTAAGTTATAGTAATGTAATTTTTAAAAATTGTAAGACAATTCAGATTGATTAGTTTTTCCGAAAAAAAAAAAAAGTTATTAAATGAATGCATAACTCCTTCAACTTCTTTAAAAATGACCGTACAGCGACAAACAAAACCAAAAATCTTCAACTTTTTCAAAAAATGAATATACAATTCTTTTTCAATTTCCTAAAAATGAAAAAACAGCTCCTTCAAACATTTTTTTTTCCTGTTATCATAAAAGTGTCTATATAATGAATGCGGTTCATATTATTAAAATTTTCCGTTATTTAAATTTATTATATAATAGTTTTTTTTTAAATCTTTTTTTAGAAATGAAGTTTTTCTAATTTTTATATCAATTAATATACAGATAAATGAGAAGTATAATATGAAGAAGTAATTAAAAACGGAATATATAAAGTTTTGATAAAAATGTTTAAAAACTTTTCTTATGAGACTTTCTGTATTTCAAAAATACCGTGATTTACACCATGATACAATGATATTTTATTTAGAGTTTTAAAAATATAACATTTTGTTTTGGGGAAGAGAGGGAGGAAATACTTTTTGTTCCTTTTTATTTCTTCTCGCCAATAACATAGCTTGTCGCCAAAAAATCGCCAAGCTGCCATCTCATACGTAAACTGCAAAACCTTGAAATTTTTGCAAAAAACTAATTCTATGTTAGTTTAAATTACTTTTGATCAATGCATGAGTATCATAGTTATTCATCAAAATAAAATTACTAATCTATCATGTAACATAGTATAATACAAGCTACGATATAAATTATATTTAATAAAATTGCTGTTAAAATTCATTCCTCTCTCTCTCTAACTCTTTCAATATTGTACATAAATAAATTTCTACGTATTTGTAAAAAAAGAAAAGAATAAAGCTCTCTTTGTATAGATGTCTCAACACTACCATGCATAAACCATATTTTCAGTGCAACGTCGAAATAAACAAAAACAGCGGAAGCCCCATACAAGCAATGAGAGAATAACGGAACGAGTTGCTGAAATATACGTACTCGCCAAATGGTGCGTGATTTTTGACTTAAAAACTGACATTCCCTATTCTGAAACTCTATATATTATTATTATAAAAATCTATGATCCATAGTAAATTTCAACAACGCATTTTGTTAATTTTTTAAAACCTATATATAAACAGACATACAAACGTTTTTAAAAATATGCTTTTTCAAAAATATCGTTTTTAAAAGCTTGCAAACGATTGCATTTTGAAAACTAAACCACGCTTGCAATTATTTTATTTAACAGTATTTGTAATCTATCCTTTATTCTATTGACTTCTTTTTAATTATTTATATAATTGTAAAAATTTGTATAAAAAAATGTTATTTTTAAACTTTTTTTTTTTTTTTTTCATTAGATAGTTTAAACAAAACATTTCTTTTGATTACAAACTTATATGGTTGTTTGATATCTCATAATCATCTAAGGCGAATATTTCCATTTAAAACTGTACATGTATATTTTTGTAATAAATATTTTATCGCAACTTTAACTTTCTGAAATGGTATTTATTACAAAAATATAAATCAATTTACAGCCCAGGCTGAGGGGAAAAAAAGTCTTTCTTTCGAAAACTCAGCTTTATCGGCCCCACTAAAACAGACAGCTAAAACTACAAATACTCACTCAGTAAACAAAAGAAATTATTTTTTTTAAAGCAAATTTAACTAACTTCAATAAATGTATTTTTAAAGAAGAATTTTTTTTAAAATTTTGAAAATTATAACAGCTTCTTTAAAAATGAAGATTAGTTTTTAGAAAATTATTATTATTTGAAAAGTCCTCCTCTCAATCTTTTTAAAAAAAATGAGTCTTCATTTTTAAAATAAAATCAAGCTTTGCAAATAGTTTATTTAACTGTGTTTATAATCTATTGATTTTATTGTATTGTCTTTTTTTCAACCTAAGCATTAACAAAAGTTTTAACAGTATTCTGAGAAGACTGTTAAGACTCGGAAACATTTTTAAATGGTAAAATTTTAATCAACATTTAAAAATAAAATTATTCTTTTCTTAAAACAAAGCATTTTTTGCTAGTCGGAATTATTTTAGAACTTTTTGGCGTTGTTATTCGATACGCTGGATTGGGTGAACTTCGCGCCAAAAGCGAGCAGTAGGTAAATCACTCGGAAGAAGCAAAAGTCTGATTGACTGGGATGTACGTGTGATCCAAGAATTTCAAGGTTGCAGCTCTTCTATCACGTGTCACCCATGCCGAAAATAGGAAGGTTAGGGTTCTCGATCGGAAAAAGCAAACGGCGTGTCTCCTCTCTCTCTTTCCAAGTCTTGAATTTCAGTAGTTAGCTCTTTTTCGGTTTCCCCGCCTTTTTTTTTTGGTTCATGAATCTTTTTCACGTTTCCAGCGACATGTTTCTGAAGAAGAATGGCCTGATTTACAACCGCTGGGTTAAGCCAGGAAGAAAAGACGGATAAAAACAAAACAATCAAAAAGTTTTATCGCTTTCTTTCCTTTTTTCTTTTTTTTTTTTAACGGATCAAATGGAGGGAGGACTTTAATAAAACTAGTTTTTAATTTCCTGAATTTCTTCTGCACTCTATTATTAAACTGCAATAAATTAACTTTTTTTTGTAGTATACGATATTAAATGTTTTAATAAAACTGTCTCTCGTGTCTCTCACGTGAAAATAATTTTAAAAATTAAAAAAAAAAATTTTTTTCTTTATTTTCAAACATGCTGTTATAGTAGTTTTAACTGTTATTTATACATTTATTAAAGTTAGTTAAATTCGTTTGCTTTGTTTAACGAGAGGGTATAGACATTAAATGCAGTAAGAAAAGTCTTCATTTTCGAAGAAGCTGTAATAATTTAAGAAAAATGGTTATAATTTTTAACTGTTTATTCATTTTTTGAAGAAGTTAAATTTGTTCGTTTTGTTTACAGAGAGAGCATAACCATTAAAATGCAATAAGAATAGTCTTCATTTTTCAAAGAAGCTGCTATAATTTAAGAAAATTGTAATTTTAATTATTATTATAAATTTATTAAAGTTAGTTAAATTTGCTTGCTTTGTTTACTGAGAGGAGTATGGCTATTAAGATGCAGTTTTCTGAAAGATTTTTTTCTTAGCCTGAATTTGGAAATTGATTTATATTTTTGTAATAAATGTCTTTTCAGAGAGTTAAGTAAATAAGATATTTATTACAAAAATATAAATCAATGCACAGCTTTTAGAAGGAAATATTCCTTTAAATGATTATGAGATATCAAAGACTTTATGGTACTTTTTATATATATATACACTGAAGTGACAAAAGTCATAGGATACCTCTTAATATCGTGTCGGCCCTCCTTTCGCCCGACGAAGTGCAGCAACTCGACGTGGCATGGACTCAACAAGTCGTTGGAAGTCTTCTGCAGGAATATTGAGCCATGCTGTCTCGATAGACGTCCATAATTGTGAAAGCGTTGATGGTGCAGGATTTTGGGCTCGAACAGACCTCTCGATGATGTCCCATAAATGCTCGATGGGATTCATGTCGGGCGATCTAGGTGGCCAGATCATTCGTTGGAATTGTCTAGAATGTTCTTCAAACCAATCGCGAACAGTTGTGGCCCGGTGACATGGCGCATTGTCATCCATAAAAATCCCATCGTTGTTTGGGTACATGAAGTCCATGAATGGCTGCAAGTGATCTCCAAGTAGCTGAACATAAATTTCCAGTCAATGTTCGGTCCAGTCGCACCAGAGGACCAAGTCCATGCCATGAAAAACAGCCCACACCATTACGGAGCCACCACCAGCTTGAACAGTGCCTTGCTGACAGTTTGGGTCCATGGCTTCGTGGGTCTGCGCCACACTCGAACCCTACCATCAGCTCTTACCAACTGAAATCGTGACTCATCGGACCAGGCCACGGTTTTCCATTCATCTAGGGACCAACCGATATGCTCGCGTGCCCACGAGTCGCTGCAAGCGATGTCGTTCTGTCAGTAAAGGCACTCGAGTCGGTCTTCTGCTGGAATAGCCCCAGAAAGCCAAATTTCTCCGCACAGTTCTAACAGACGAGTCCCTTGTACGTCCCACATTGATTTCTGCGGTTATTTGACGCAGTGTTGCTTGTCTGTTAGAATTTACGACTCTTTGCAGACGTCGCCGGTCTCTGTCGTTAAGTGCAGGCGGTCGACCACTGCGCTGTCCATGGTGGGATGTTATGCCTGAAATTTCATACTCTCGGCACACTCTTGACACAGTGGATCTGGGAATGTTGAATTCTAATGATTTCCGAAATGTCATGACCCATGCGTCTAGCTCCAACTAACATTCCGCGCGTTCAAAGTCTGTTAATTCCCGTCGTGCGGTCATCATCACGTCAAAACCTCTTCACATGAATAACTTGAACAGAAATGAAAGCTCTGCGAAAGCACTGCGCATTTATACCTGTTCTACGCTATGCTACTGCCATCTGAAAATTTGCATATTGCTATCCCATGACTTTTGTCACTTCAGTGTATATGTCTGTGCATGTGTGTATGTGTAATTGCAAATTGTATTAAAAGTGTTATTTCTAAAACTTTTTTTGGGTTTTATTGAATATTGTTCAAACCAAATAATTCTTTTCATTACAAACTTCATTGGTTCTTTTGATATCTCATAAGCATTTAAATCAAATATTTCTTTTGAAACTGTACAAATTTATATTTTTATAATAATCTTATCGCTACTTTAACTTTTCTGAAAAGACGTTTATTACAAAAATATAAATCAATTTACTGTTCAGATGAAGAAAAACAAAAAGCTATTTCTTTAAAAAAAAAACGGCATTTCAATGGCTATACTCTCTCAATAAACCAAACAAACAAATTTAACTTTCAATAAATGTATAAATAACAGTTAAAAATTAAAAAACAATTCTTTTAAATTATAGCAACTTCTTTGAAAATGAAGAATATTTTTAAAAATTATTAAAGTTGCTAATTCTTTATAACGATTAGCTTGGTGCTTTGATATTATTCCCATAGGCAGCGGATGAAAGATTTCAAGACATAAAAATGGGCACTACTCTTGTTTTATCTTTTGTATTGTAGATAAAACTTGACGAAAACAAATCAAGCAGTCCGATTATAGATATGAAACACTATGTTACAATGCCCACAGAGTCTCAAATGCAGCATAGCCATTCTAGCCAATCATAGTCATCATAGCCATTGTGTCAAATGCATCATAGCTAAATCTCTCCACCTCTCCGTTTGTCTAAATAATTACATTGGAATGAAAGAGTGATAAAATGATGATAAGAAAAGATTATTGGAAATCAATTCAATTCATTAGGGTGTTTGATTAGTATTATTTTGACTGTAATTCTGTAAGTTCCTATATTAGGGGATATATTTTTATAATGATTAACTTGGTACTTCGACATTATTTCCATAGGCAGTGGATGACGGATTCGAAGACATATACATGAGTACCTTGTCTTGTTTTTATCTTTGTATTGAGTCAAAAACTCGATAAAGCAAATTAAGCAATACGACTATCGACATGAAACACTGTGTTACTATGTCCAGCGAGTCTCAAAATCATTGTAATAAATCTCTACCTCTACATTTGTCTAAATGGTTACATTGGAATGAAAGAGTAATGAAAATGATAATGAAAAAGTTGATTCTGAATCGAAATCCAAAATCATTAGGTTTTTGGTTAGTATTATTTTGGTAGCAATTCTATAAGTCCCTAAATTGTGGTTATTTGAGGTTCTCAAAACACCGTATTTATTGAATCCATTATATCTGTCTGCTCGGATATGAGTTAGGGGTAGAAAAACTCACTAAAATTTAATATAGGAAGTGAAATGGCTGAACTTTTGTGATATAAAAGAACCAAATCCTTATGAAATAATCTAAATTTATCCCAAATGTCACCTTCATAATGTCATCCAATTTATTTTAAGATTCAGGGAACATAAAAGTACACAATTTACTACAAATAAATGTCAGAATTAAATGCGTGAAAACGGTGTATACTTAGTAACTTCCAAAATCTTTTTCTTTCTCTATTATTATTATTCTCTTTTTTAATGTACAGATAGATGTATTAATAAAATAAAACAAATACTCAATTAAGTAATGTGCTACTTGTTAAATAAGTTCAGTGCTGTTATACTATAAAAATAATTTTTCTGGAATATACCATGATTATAACCAGAAAATGACGAGAGAGATTTGTTGTATATGAAGTCACTTGCCTTAGTTTTCTTTTTGTTGTAAATATCAATAATTACTATGAAATACAATTTTATAGCTATGATTAAATCATGAAATGGCATATAAGTTAACATCCACTTTTTTTATGTTTGCGTTTGTTACGATACACTATTATCATGTACACCCCAATAAGGGAGTGTCGTGTTCCCTGTGTACCTTAATAAGGAATGTCGTGCTCTATGTATATTTTTAATAAGGAGTGGCATGTTCCACGTACACCTTAATAACGTATCATGCTATATCAACATCTTAATAATTAATTGTTGTGCATGTTTCACGCACCCTAAATAACAAAAAGTATCATGCTCCATCATCATCTTAATACACAGTCCAGTCACATTAATGTGACCACCTGTCAAAAGCCAGAATAACCTCCCTTGGCAGAGCGGGAGACGTGCAGGAAGAGAGTCAATTAGGTTTCTGAAGGTGTTGACTGGGATGTTGAGCTATGCCGACTCTAGTGCCGTGCCAGCTGCGCTAGATTAAGCGGTTGAGGATCCATCGCGCGAACAACCTGATCGATGTGGTCTCACAGATTCTCGATTGGGTTTAAATCCGGTGAGTTTGCTGGTCAGGAGAGTACGGTAAACTCATCCTGGTGCTCTTCGAACTAAGCACATACACTGCGAGCTCTATGATACCTCGCATTGTCCTGCTGGTAGATGCCATCATTCTGAGGAAAAATAATTCATGTAAGGGGACATGGTCCGCAAGGACAGATGCGTACTTGTGCTGATCCATCGTGCCTTCCACAATGAGGAGTGCACCCAGTGAATAGCACACAGTCCAGTCACATCAATGTGACTGGACTGTGTAATTGGATGTCATGTTTCATGAATATCTTAATAATGAAGTACCATGCTCCATGAACATCTTAATAAGGAGTGTCATGTTCCATGTACGTCTTAATAACGGGGTACCATGCTTCATAAAAATCTTAATAATTGGGTCTCATGTTTTATGTATGCCTTACTAATGTTATTCAAACTCAGTTCCCTTTTGGGTTACTATTCTCCATGTACCCTATAATAATGTGGTGTGGTACTTACTCATAATGCATGCTCTCATCATTAATTTTCCGCTGATGTGTCCAGTAATAGTTAAGCTTGTTCTGGTATGGATTAATATTGTCACTTGTGATTTATTGATAATGCAAGCATGACAGCGAGCAAATCGACAAAAGTTTGAGTACGCTGATAGTGTTATAATTAATATTTTGAAAACGAGTAGACTCTAAGGGTTATGAAAATATATCTCATCGAATTTTGGTTTGCCGATTTGATTCTGTATTTTCTGCTATACGACATAAATGCACAAGTTACCCCTTAAACTCCTAGGAAACACCGTCTCTTTGGCAAAAATCAGATCTAATCTTTTTGCATCGAGCCTGCTGAAATTGCAACATCGTTCTCTTCATTATGAAGCTTATTGACATGATATTATATTGTATCACAAAGCATAAAGTATTAACAATGGATTAAAATCCATCAATCCAGAGCGATTTTCCGATCTAATTAGCATAAGGGAAGAATTAGAAAAGCGTAAACAGAATCAATAAAAAGATTACAGGGTGTAATCGGGCTTATCCTATTAAAATATAAGCCTTCCTTGACTGTGAAAAAGACGTCCTTGACGATTCATTATAAGGGTGGCATGGATGATTTATTGCAATGAACTTCATATATGATACATTATACTAAGGATATTACCAATAATACATCGTAAGGATATTATCAACGATACATCGTAAAGGATGATACGGACTTTCGTAAAAGGAATTATGGAAGATGTATCGTTAAGATGACAGAGTTAATGAGAGTACGGATGATATATTGTATATGGATAATACATTTTAAAGACATAAATAAAGCATTGTAACGTTATGATGGATGATACATTTTAAGGGTAGCATGGATTATGACCAAAAGTGGCTGGCAATCAAATGTA
Organism: Caerostris extrusa; assembly: GCA_021605095.1. Lineage (NCBI taxonomy): Eukaryota > Metazoa > Arthropoda > Arachnida > Araneae > Araneidae > Caerostris > Caerostris extrusa. The sequence goes on along the minus strand of BPLR01019671.1, from coordinate 10,890 downwards.
GAGCATCCTAGGACAGAAAATGGGGTGTGGTGGGGAGAAAATCGAGTTGGTATGACACTTGTCTTGAACGTCTCCAGACACCAGACACATCTTTTACAGGTCATCGGGGCTCAATTCGAAGTGTGGCCTATCGGTAAAAGCAATTCTTCTTTAGTCAGTGATATTCCAGGTAGAATGAACCCGGCATTACGATAGATGCGTTTGTCTACTCTCACATATGAGAGAATAGACGATAAAATGGATGCAAAAAGCTCAAACCCGTTCTCGAAGAAGCCTATCAATTATTTATGGTGTTCTGTTTATACTTCTCAGAATTTTAACAACGACATATTAAATGCTGTGAATGCCCCCCTTGCCACTAACGTTCTCGAGCGTCCGTTTTGAACACCCGAAGAGTTCTCCATGTTTCAACCATTCCTATAGCATATCCTACAATTCCGGATATTGAGGGATCTTTGTATTTCACCATCGTGTTTCTTTAGATCCAATGCAAGGAATAGTGGTAGATGGAATTAAATTCGAATTCTCTGTCGCTGTGCCAGGAATAAATATTATAAATCAGTAGGCAGGAAAATCTTCCCCACAAAACTAAAAGAAGAAAATCAGAAGAGGAAGAAATCGAACCTTCCACATCATCTCTAGAGATGACACATTAACAAAAGATATGAATAATGCATGATATCCGTTCAAATTTATGGTTCACAGATTTAGCCAAATTTATTCTCTCTGGCAAACAAAACATTATAATCATTATAATTAGTGAAAAATATGATAAAATGTCTCGCATCGATTTGGATTGCTTCCCATGCAATACATAAATGTGAGTCAGGTACTAAAAAATACTTCTTTTTAGTGATTTACTCTAACTTTAATTATTCTTAACATTTTTCATTAACATGAACATTTTAATATTTTTAATTCTTAACATTTTTATGCAGTAATATCACCTGACGACTTTACTCAGCTTAAAGATTACTGTATAAGAAAATAAGTCGAATCTGAATAATCGATTTCCCCCTAATTGAGATTACTGTAAACTAGACCTAAACATTTGGCCTTGGTTATCATCTTAAAGTGTATATACCTAAAATATGCTGCAACTTAAAATAAAATCAACTTAAAAATAATGACCATACAGAAATAATCGTAAATAGTTTCTTACGTCAAATTTTTAGTCTAGTGTTAGTACTGTTAGTAAATTTTTCAAATGTAGAACGTTGGTGGTAAGGCATCTTCCATGTTACGAAGGTAACATCCAACGCTACTATGCTTTCTTTATGCAAAATGGTAATTTTCAACGTTTTGAATTTTTAATTTCCTTTATCTCAAGATTTCAAAAAGCAGACATTTTTTTTTTCATTTTCTTGCTCACAAATATGTCTACTTTTAAGAGTTTTAGAATATAAAAATTTGCTGTTATGCTTTCTTTATGACAAATGGTGCTTTTCAACGTTTAAATTTTTAATTTCCTTTATTTTAAGATCTCAAAAAGCAGAAATTTTTTTTCTTTTATATTCAAATTTTTACTCACAATACAACTTCTAAGCCTTTTAGAACAGAAAGATATGTTCATTGGTCAGGGTCACATACCAGGTGTTGAGATTAGCCACACTTCTAGGTAGCAAAATCCATTATTAGTTCGCTAGTGCGGAAAAAAAAGAAAGAAAGAAAAGAAACATTTGAATCTAGTAAAAAAAAAAAAAAAAAAAAAAAAAAAAAAAAAAAAAAAAAAACGCATTCGCGACTATTTTAAGTTTCAAGTTTGAAGAACAATGATTTTTTATGACCTTTTCTTAATAAAGTTGACTCTCACTATGCAATCTATCACTGAGGTTTATAGACTCAGAAATAATAATAATATTTTAATATTTTCTATGGAATACACTATATGGAAGGCAAATATATAGATATACGAATAAGCACACAATTTGGGAAGGCAAATATTTACTTGCAAACTTTATAACTTTTACTCATCTCAGTCTTCAGAAACTCTTGGAAATTTGATATTAAAATGAAAAGAACTTTATCCTTCATCACAAGGAAAAAAAAATTTTTTTCTCGGAAGAAAATATCTATTTTTCTTCCAAGTCAATAAAGTTGTAAAGTATTGACACTTTCTATTTTCTTTTATCTGTTTAAAGACTAAAACAAAATGCAACCGGGAGCATTTTCGAATGGGTCATTTTGTATTATAAGTATTTAAAGTATCATTAACTTCTTTTACGAAGACTGATTTGACACACTATTAGAATGGAGAAATATATAGCACATTCATGTATCGATATATATTTATAAATATTTGTATGTGTGTATTAAAAGTATATACTGCAGCTTTGAATTACATACATACTGTAGTTTTGAATTACTATCGTGTCGATATGGTGTCAATATGTATTCATAAATATTTTTAGTATTAGGGTAAAACTGTTGGCAATCTTATATATTGTATGTGCTGTGGTTGCAGACTTTATGTATATTTGTTTGAATGGTGTGTATAAGGAAAGTTTCTAGCACTCATCAGTTTGAGTTAGTTCTGATCAAGGAACGATCAGTTCCAGCGGAAACAGGTTCATTGCTGCAGCTGAGGAATGCATGCATATCATTGTGCTGCGTTTTAATGGAAGGGTTTTCGAAACTTCAAAGCGTAGCGCCCAAGTCTGCAAATTGCGTCACTGGAGGAGTGGATGTGTTAATTAAGATGGCTATGATACTTAAAAATATCTGTTTGTCGCCTATTTATTGAGTCTTCTGAAAGGAAATAGAACGCTTTGGCTGAGGTGAAATGTAGCCAAACAGCCATACAGATGTTTTAGTAGACGCCATTCATGCGGAGAAATGAACATCTGGCCTTTTTGGACTAGTTGCTTTTTACCATCTGATTAAATATCGGTATTACCATTGTAATCCATCACACTTGCAGATGCTAACGCAGTTACAAAAGCAGACTCATTCTCATAGCCACTAATCACGGACTTCAACTGCCCTAGGAAGTTGACATTGTTAATAGCAGATTCAAGAACTAATCATTACAGAGGGATGAAGATTCTCCCAGACAAGACCAGGGAATACATCCCTGCAGAAATTGCCCCAACGCTTTCTAACACCTAACTCCAACACTTTCCTAACCTATTCTAGAGTGCCCAGCACTCCCCCCCATGCTCCCCATGTCACTCCCCATGGTGCCAATCGAGACCAACTTAAGAGAAGTCCTGTATAGTGAAGCGGCGCCATTGCTAGCGGCCGCTATCGTGAAGACTTTTGAATTGATCTAACTTTGATAATTATATTTTAAATCCATGGACACGATAACAAATAAATAAACAACAACCCTGGCTAATGAAAAAAATTATAGGCAGGGGCGGCTTATAACAGAAAAATCTGGTCAATAATGAAAGAAGGGTGTGAGGCTTGGAAAAATAAAAGGTGATGAGGACATCGATATGAGAGAAACAGAGAGAGAGAGAGAGAATATGAGCGAGAAGAGAGATCATCCACGATGTGAAATTGAAAACAACGACTACACCTCCGATCAACAAACAGAGTACTGTCTTGTTGATCGGAGGTGATGGTTTCATTGATAATTCCGAAGGAAGAAAGGAACTCAGACGCGAACCGCTACACAAATGACTTAATATGAGAATCAAGACCTGGACAAGAGGATTCGTGCCAGTAATGGTGATGCAGACAGGAAGGAAGAACTTCCCCTTGCGGTTAGCTAGTGATGCCGTGTTAAACTTCAATTGCCTTGGTGCTCAATGGAGACAGAAACTTATTTTATGATAATGTAGTTATAATCATATGAAAATACAAATATATCTCTTGCATTTATTGACTTTTTATGCGAGGAAGTGAGGAAACTATTTTGGAATTCGAAGTGTAGTTCCTATGAAGTACGTATCTGCAAAATATTTGCAAATAATATAAAATATATTTTTATTTAAAATTATTAGATTTGAATTTGATTTACTTCATGCGTGAGTTTTCACCCACTTCTTCAACCCGTTAATCTGGATGTGGTAATAGTTATAGCGGATTTTGAGTTATTTTGAAATAGATTATTGAGGTATTTTTGGTGTTTTTAATGTTTGGGAGTTCGTTTAAAAGTAAAAACTATCTAATTGATAGTGTGTGGGTATGTTGACCATTTGCAGTTGATAGGGTGTAGATCAATGTTGACTCATTTGCAGTTGATAGTGTGTAGATCCGTATTGACTCATTTGCAGTTGATAGTGTGTAGATCATGTTGAATCATTTGCAGTTGATAGTGTGTTGATCCATGTTGAACCTTCTGTAGTTGATAGTGTGTAGATTCATGTTGAACCTTCTGTAGTTGATAGTATGCAGATTCATGTTGAACAATTTGTAGTTGATAGTATGTAGATCCATGTTGACCCATTTGTATTTGATAGTATGTAGATCCATGTTGAACAATTTGTTGTTGATAGTGTGTAGATCCATGTTGACGCATTTGTAGTTGATAGTATGTAGATCCATGTCGAACAATTTGTAGTTGATAGTGTGTAGATCCATGTTGAGCCATCTGTAGTTGATAGTGTGTAGATCCATGTTGAGCCACGTGTGAGTGATTTTTGCTGTTTAAAGCTTTTTTAAAAACAACAACAACATATTCAGTGCACCACGGTAAATCTGATATATTGAATTATAGACACTGCCAACATAATCTTGAATGAACATCCCCAAAGTTGGTGTCGAAGAGTTTTCATTCTCTTCCCTGAGCCAACAGAAGGATATTCCTGCCTAAGAATTGATCGTGCCCAATCCCGGCATATACACAAAGTATTCGATTCGGCATCTCTTGGCTACTTTCTAACTTAGCTCCACCAAATGAGTATCCCATTACACTACTCAACAGGCAACTCAGAGCCCAAGAAGTTCAAAATAAAAATATTGAGAAATTAAAATAATAATGAAAATGCATTAACAATTGCTTTTAAATTAAATACAAGTAATATAATTTTTTTTTTTTATAAGTCAATTCCTACTTTTTTTTTTTTCACTATATTGCAGAAAAGCCCTCTATAAATAATTTGCATTCATTTTTTAATATTTATCTGGCGTCATCTATTGGTAGATACTTAAATCTAAAAAAAAAAACCTAAAATTAATTAATTAAATTTAATTACTGAATTAATATTTGAAAAAACTGTATTAACATCCGTATGTCATCCACTATAAGTTAAAAAAATTAATTTGAACTTGAGTGGGAGACTAAAAAAATTATTTTATTAACGATTGAAAATTTGAACAAGATATACAATCAAGAGCGAAAGCATTATGACCACCTGTCAATAACGTGTTGGCCCACCTTTGGCTCACAACACAACTTCAACCCGCCTTCTGGCATGGATATCACAAGTCCTTGGTAGATGGTCGGAGATTGATTGTACCAGATGTTTAAGCAACGGTCACGCAAATCCGAGATATTGCGAATTGGTGGTCCTTGAACTCTGAGCTGTCGTCCCAGGACATCCCAAATGTGCTCTATCGGATTGGGATCCGGTGAGTTAGGCGGCCAGGACATTAACTGGAATTCAGCATCATGTTCCTGGAACACCCCAACACAATTTTAGCCTTGTGACAAGGGGCGTTGTCCTGTTGGAACATTACATTTCCCGCTGGAAAAACAGAGGCCATGTAAAGGGTGCAACTGGTCCCGCAATGATGTTCAGATACCCTGTAGCATTCATGGTCTGCTCTACCACAACCACGGGTTCAAGAGACGTCCAAGAGAACGTCCCCCCAAAGCATAATACCACCACCACCGGTCTGTGTATGACCTACTGTACACTGAGGGAGCAACTGTTCGCCTGGAAGACGGAATATCCTGACACGGCCATCGGCGTGATGAATGACAAACCGTGATTCATCTGACCAGGCAACTCTTTCCCACTGATCCATGGATCAGTCACGATGTTCCCGGGCCGCGATGACGCTTGGTCAGCAAAGTGGGATGCGTAGTCAAACAGTGTCCGCTGAACAGTGTGCTCCGATACTATTCTACTTGGCCGTGCATTGTATTGGGCTGTCAGCTGAGCCACTGTCTGGCTCCGGTTTTACTTCACCATGCGAGACAGTCTCCGACGACCTTTTTTTCTTTGATAGCGTGTGGACGTCCAACACCATGTCGTCTACTGCTGGTTTCACCGTCATTCATCCACTTTGCATAAGTACTAACAACTGTAGATCGCGAACAACCCACGAGTTGTGCAGTTTCGGAAATACTTGTTCCGAGCCTTCGAGCCATTAATCTGCCCTCTATCAAAGTCGCTTAGATCCGCAGCCTTTCCCATCACACAGAAGTAAGTGAAAAATGATTCTTCAGACTCTCCAGCAGCAGTTAAATACCACTTCCACCTGATCACCTGACTTCCACGTCATCTAGGCGAGTTCATTGCAAAATGTAGGTGGTCATAATTTTGCCTCTGAGTGTATATAGGGAGAGTGTGAGCTGATTGAGTAAATTGGATGAGGAATTGAATAAGCACAAGCTTTAAAAGAATACTACGAGAACGAAACTAAATATTTACCGTCTTAATCTTTATAGTCGGATGGACACTAATCTTTTATTACTCCACGAGACCTCGTTAAAATAAACTGACGGGAGAAATTAGGAACAGTGTGAATGAGGAATACACATAACTTCCGCGTTTTTTATCCTTCAAAGTATTCATTGAAATATTCATACATTCGCGGAGGCAAACAAATTGAAGATGGAACCTTCCACTCTTTCACGATCAATAAGTAATAAATAAATCATTTCTATGTTTGGAAAACTAAAAGCGATCCTGAAAATTAGCACTCGAGAAAATTCGAATGTCATAATTTGACTTGAAATTGACCATTATTCGTTCAGTTTTTTTTTTTTTTTTTTGAAGATGATTTTTTTATCTATCCATCTGCCAAATTAATTCACGATAGTGTTGATGTTTTTCTTCCAATATGTTGATGCAACATGTTTCGAATTTTACATCAACAATACCACTAGGTAGCTGTAACAGTTAAAGTCCAGAAACGACATCTTAGAGTAAATTTTTTTTTTTCAATTCCTTCTAATAGCTCACACCTTCCCTATATATATCTTGTTCAAATTTTCAATCGTTCATAAAATACTTTTTATTCATCTACTCCAGTTCAAATGCATTTTTTTAATTTGTAGTGGATGACACTGAATGTTAATAGAGTTTTCTGAAATATTATTAATTCATTTCATTAAATTTAATAAATTAATTTTAGGTTTTTAGGTTTAAGTTGCATCTTTTACCAATAGAGGGCGCCAGATAAACTTAAAAAATGAGTGAATTATTTATAAAGGACTTTCTGCAAAATAAAGTGAAAAAAAGAAAAAATTGACTTAAAAATATTTTTCTATATTACTTGATATTTTTTTATTTTTTATTTTATTATTTTTTTTTTTTTTTTTTGTGGATCCAAATATGATTTCTGAATAAAACAACAGAATTATGTATGTCTGCCAATAGGTTTTTGTGGGCAAAAATCATTCGTCCCTGGTCTTGTTATTCTATATGGTTCTGAAAATGGACTTTGTGAATTTGATGAGACCCATTTGGGTCTATTTGAGCGGAAGATTTGATTAAGCGTCAGCATCACCCCCCCCATTAGTGGAAAAGCCAAGTTGGAAGACGGAAAGAGGACTCTGTCATTGCTTTACTCAACTGATGAAGGGGGCAAAGTCACACTGCAGTGTTGCCGGCATAATGGCGTTGACAGACGGCAACTACCCACAGGAGGTGTTGTGCCGGCTGATCCGAGGCGACTGGTTAGTAAAAGCCGCACTGCCTTCCCATAGACAAAGATCGTAAATCATCACTGCTCCCGTTGACAAGCATATCGGTACAATGAGTGACCAGCTTTTTTAAATGAAATTTTTTCGAAAGCAATCAGATGTTGTGGCATATTTACTGGAAGAGGGATTTGGACAAATAATAGAAACGAAAAAAAACTGGATAGTAAGTTCAGAATATTTAAATAAATAGCAATGGGGATATCATTGGGGATATTTCATTATTGGGAAAATAATTAAGCAATTTGAGTAATTTGCAATTAAACAATATAAATCATCAAAAATTCAATATAAAACGCTCTTGAGACTAAACATTCTTAGAATTACACCAAATTGGCGAGATACCCTACAGTTAAAAAAAAATATGGAATCTTTGTAATGAGGGTTGAAATCTCAGCAATTGTTGTTTAAGAAAGTAAATACTGAACAAGAAGCAGCAACTCGTGCTGAGTTCCGCGCGACTCTTTCAATAGCGAAACCTGATAAATCATTTATTGATGGTGAATTAAACAAGAACTCCATGAATGCAGCAGCAGTAGAAATGCGTCCAAAAATGCTAATTATCAGTTTGTTAGCAAACACTGTGGCTCAAAGAGTAGATGACATCGCAGAAAAAATTGTCTGACAAAAAACAGCACTTCGAGAGGTTCTCTTTGACCCTGGATGAATCACAGAAGTTTTAGATACTGTTCAGCTGGCCAGGTGTTATTTTTTTATGCGAGGGATACATAAAAAATTATAATGTGTATAGAGAGCTTGCGATCATCGAAGTACATATTTTAAAGGAGTTGAAAATACTGTTTAAAACTACAATCTGCAATGTTGTTGTTGTCGCGTGTCCTCATGAAAGAAGGGAAAGGGGGGCAGCTTCTGTTGCGATGGAGTACTATAGGTAGAAGTCTGACTTGGCTCCGTGACGCTGAAGGAGGAGGGGCAGTGCCTTCCGGATGGACTTTTGGAGGGAACTACCCCACCCGCATTTGTGTATCATATGGGAGAAACACGGAAAAACTCCCATTAGTTAGTGTGACTCACGAGATACGCGATTCTCCTCGTTTTTTGAAATAGTTTCTACAAAAAGTGGATTGAACCTCCGCCCTAATGCTCACCAACGGGGCACGTTGTCACTAAGCCACGAGTAGGGCACAATCTGCAATTGAAAGAATTAAATTGTATCACTAGTGATGGTGATAAAACATATGTGAAAAAATAAAGGTATTGTTGGTTTTGTGTTATTGGTAGTAGAAATGACAAGGTTAAAAGCCATTAACACCATTCATCAACAGTCTTTTGTGCGAAAATGCCTGGATATGTTAGAAGTTTTAAAGCCAATCATATCAGCTGTTAATTATATCAGTTCATACCCGCTCAATCATCGTCATTTTCCCTACAATACGTTTCAAATGGTATTTAAGAGATTTGACACTAGATTCCCATAGACCTCCAGAGTAGTAGGGAGATTAAAGAACCATTTAACACCTTCATTAGCCATATAATTCTGAATTTCTTCTGCACTCTTAAACTTAAATAAAGATTTGAGAAACACTTTTTTAATTCTCGATTGGCACCAAATAAGAACTGCATTGCCATTGTCACTATACACTTCTGCAGGCCTTACCTCTTCTAGCTATAAATCTTTTAAGGCTTGCTAAAAATGCTGCAGTAGTTAAATCATTTAAATTTCAAAACGTAAGGATTTTGTAGAGAAACATACATATATACACACAAATATATTTTTTTTACCTGTTTACTTCGTCCAGTGAAATTTTTGATTTCAAATGGACCACAGAAGTCCACACCTACCCGATTAAAGACACGAGTAGGAGTCACTCTGGCAGCTGGTAGTTGTCCCATAATTTGGTTGGAACCTTTTGAATTTATTTTTTTACAAATTATGCAATTAAAAATTATCTTTCGAACAGTATTTCTACCTCTTACAATCCAAAATCTATTTCTTATCAAAGATAGGGTTATTTCAGCACCTGCATGAAAATATAAAGTATGATAATGATTAATAACAATAAAAATAAATTATGTTGAAGTGGTGAATAATTAATGGACATTTTTGATTATAGAGTAAGTTAGAGTTCTTGAGTCTTCCACCCACTCTTAATAATCCATCATCTAGAAATGGACACTAACTATTGTTCGGGATAGAAGTACCCCTTCTCCAAGCTTTGAAGCCTCTTTTATAAAAGTAGTCCTCTGAATGTTTTTAACAATACATACCAATGATTGTGAAAGTTCACTAGTTGTCAAAGTACCCGAAGTTTTCGATTTAATGGATTTCTTGTATTGTTGATAAATCTTTTGCACCAGGCGACAATTCTCTTGAGTTTTGTAAATGAAGAACAGATTATGAATAACATCTAAAGGCTCCACAATATGAGTCACGGCACACACTTGATTTGCTGCTGACAGCTTCAGCCTCGAAATCATACCCCTCGTCCTTTGATGTAAGATCTCCATCCACAAGCCGCACCGGACCTCAAGGATACTCGTTGTTCACTAAAAATAGTGGTCCACTCCACCATAACTCATTCTCTTGGAGTTTATCTGCATATAGACCACGGGAAATGATGTCGCACTGTTAATTTCAGAAAGGCACAAAATTCCAGTCTTTGACATTTGTAAATTGCTGTATTTGATACACGATTGAACACAAATGTTTTTATTGTAACACGGTTCTTTTATTATCCAGGCCAGGATAATTTTCGAATCTGTCCAAAAAGGTTTGAGACACATCAATTTTTAGAGATGTTTTCACTTTGTGCACTAATTTGGATAGCAGCACGGCACAGAGCTCAATCGAGGAATTGAAATGGTTTTGATCGGGGCAACTCGGAGAATTGCTGGCAATTTCACTAGCATCTGAGAAGCCGTGAAGTTCGGATGCATATCGGTTAACTGATACATATGCATCTTGGAATTTTAATGTTGTTGATAGTTGTTAAAACTATAAGAAATTCCTGCCATTCCTCAAGTTCTTTTAGGCAAATTATCATTCCAGTCCAGTTTGGATTAGCCACAGTTTTTGCAAGAAAATATTTTGCCTTTTGTCACAATTG